>ML275936.1:6638-24962 GCA_005239495.1 Nicotiana undulata
CGAGCGCGGCTCCTAAGCCCATTCCAAAGAAATTTTGCATGCTAGAAATTCCCAAGTATAATGGAACTACCGACCCCAACGAGCATGTCACTTCTTACACATGCGCAATAAAAGGGAACGATCTAGAGGATGATGAGATTGAGTCCGTATTGTTGAAGAAATTCGGAGAAGCTTTATCAAAGAGGCGATTGTATGGTACCATAATTTTCCGCCCAACTCCATTGATTTTTTTTCCATGCTCATAGATTCCTTCGTCAGAGCAGACGCCGGAGCTATAAAGGTTGAGACTAGGAAGTCGGACCTCTTCAAAGTGAAGCAAAAAGACAACGAGATGCTCAGAGAGTTCGTATCTCGGTTCCAAATGAAACGTATGGATCTACCCCTGGTCGCCGATGATTAGGTTGTTCAGGCTTTCACTTAAGGGCTAAACATACAAAGTTCGGTATCCCTACAACTCGATCGAATATCCAACTTCAACCTGGGCCGACGTGCATAATCGGTACCGATCAAAGATTAGGGTCGAGGACGACCAGTTGGGGGGCTCCTTCCGGGTCTGTTTATCCATACATGCTCGTCGACAGATTTAAAAGGGATATTTATTGGGAACCACTGTCAAACAGAGATCGATATCATCCATACAGAGGACATAAGAGAAATTACGGGCCTGGACGCAACCTCGTTCGAAGTGATAGAAGACATGATCGAGGACATAGATCTTGAGGGCTCATGAGTAAGAGTAGTTTTGACAGGAATGTCGAGCCCAAGGAAGCACCTCGACTACCGGAATATAACTTCAACGTTGATGTGTGATCTATCTTATCAGCCATCGGACGCATCAAAGACACCAGGTGGCCTCGACCTCTACAAATTGATCCAGCCCAGAGAAAACCTAATCAAATGTGCGAGTATCATGGCACCCATGGTCATAGAAAAGAAGATTGCAGACGGTTGAGGGAGTAGGTAGCCCGTTTATTCAACGAGGGGCATCTTCGAGAATTCTTAAGCGATCGGGCTAAGAACCACTTCAAGAAAAGAGATTCAAACAGACAAAATGAGCAAGAAGAGATGCAGCACATAATCCACATGATTTTTGGAGGGGCCGATATTCCTCAGGGGCCCGTATTTAAGCGCACCAAGATGTCGATCACGAGGGAAAAACAGACTCATGATTATGTACCGGAGGGAACGTTGCCTTTCAACGACGAGGATGAAGAAGGGATCTTACAACCCCATAACGATGCACTAGTAATATCTGTTCTTATGAATAAAATTCAAGTTAAATATGGTTTTGATTGATCCAGGTAGCTCGACCAACATTATTTGATCGAGGGGCATAGGACAGCTCGAACTACAAGATCAAATTGTGCCCATAACCCAAGTACTTAACGACTTCAACATGGCAAGTGAAACCACCAAAGGTGATATTACTTTGCAGTGAAAGTGGCAAGGACCATCCAACAAAACCAAGTTCCATGTGATCGAGGGTGACATGAGGTACAACCCCCTGCTCGCAAGGCCTTGAATCCATAATATGAGGGCAGTACCCTCGATCCTTCACCAAGTTCTGAAGTTCCTGACACCAGGGGAAGTCAAAACGGTGTACAAGGAGCAACCCGCCACCAAGGAGATGTTTGCAGTCGACGAAGTGATACCTGTATCGACACTCTCATCAGCAAAGGAATCAGATTCGAAGGGAAAATAGGAGGTCAAATAGCAACCACATACACCAGCCTCGACCCAGACCTTCAATTGACTGGGGCAAGTTTCAATACCGAGGAAGTACAATATGAAGCTACACCCACAAAAGTGTGCATTCGGGGTTGGCTGGGGCAAGTTTCTTGGCTTCATGGTGTCCAATCGGGGGATCGAGATTGATGTTTTATACTTCAATACCACACAAGAGGGGGGAGGGTGATTTGTGTGGTGTCCAATTTTTGAGTGCAGTCTCTATAGAAGAACATGGTTCTTCTTGGTGTTCCAACTTCTACAGTTTGCGGAAAAGTAATTGCAGAATTTAAAGAACACAACAATTTTACGTGAAAAACACCTGGCTCAGAAGGTGAAAAAACCACGGCCTACTTCCCAGTAGGATTTTCCCAAACTCTTCACTATAACTCTGAGTCAAAAAACATTTACAAAATAAACTCTTTTGTAAACCTAAGGACTAACTCTATTCCCTTTGTGGCAAACAAGCCTCTAGCTAATTGCGACAAACTTCAAGTTAACTATAACTTGAGCAGTGTGTACCTATTACAATTGCTTCTAGATAAAGCTGAAAGATACAATATTTAATCACCTACTACAAACCACTAGACTCGAAAGATAACAGATAGAACTGGTTCTTCTAGCTGGTTCAAGTAGCTTTTGTGTTGCACAAAGATTCTGCCTACAAAATTGCTTTGGTAATTTTGCTTTCAGTTCTTGTTTCACTTTTGTGTTTTGTGTGTCAATTCTTCAGCAGGAATGTTTCAATATTTTATGGAGTCAGTAGTTGAGATGTTGTTGTTTAGTTCTAATGGAATTCTTCCTTGGTGGAAGAGTTTGTGTTTATCTCAACTTCCTTGATCTCGTTTCTGTCCTACCTGAAGTCGAAGTCAATCTCCTTATCAATTTGCAACCTTTTCGCTTAGGAGATAACCTCTTAGTTCCCAGATAATATTTATCTCATGTGCATGGACGCTTCTTGTGCCAATGGTTCTGTTTGACTATGTTTGCCCTGATGGACCTGGTTCAACTAGGTTGACATTTGTCAATCTTCAAAACCATGCAGTGACTTCATTCAACAAATTCCCCCTTTTTGATGATGACAAACTCTGTGCTTACCCTTGTACATACTTCAATCCAACATAGACATTTTTATAGATAAGCGTTTATCATAGAGAGACCAGGTTCATTAGATTATAAATATCACAAAGACTTTGAAATTTTGAAAATCAAATATGTTTCTCCTTTTGGCATCATTGAAAAGGTGCAAATTGATAAACATACCAGAAATATTAACCATTACTCATGGCCATTGAGGCAACTGCAGGTGCAAAGCATGGATTAATCATAAAAAAAACCAATAAATGTAAGCTATATAAGAAACTGAGAAAGAATCAATAACCAAAAAGCAAAAGTCATTGATTAGATAGCAGATCAAGCACCATACACAAAAAGAACTAAAACCAGTCGCAACCATGAGCAAAAAAATAAATAGAACAAGCTAAGACAAATCCCAGCAGGATCATAGAGGGGTTATTTTGGTGGCACTAGACTCCTAAGGCTGGGAAGAGGCAGAGGAGGTTGTGGTCTTGGCTTGAAGAAGGGAGAGAATTTGATGAAGAACACCCTCATTCTTCTCATTTTCTTTGGCTAATTCAGCTTTGAGAGCATCCTGCTCAGCTTCAACCTCAATAAAGCGAGATTTCAAATGAAGTATCTCCACATCCTTGATCTCACCTTCCTGCACAAGAGTCCTGACCTTGCTATTAACATGTAGTTTCCTAGATGAACCAGGTTCATCCTCAAGAATATTAACAATGTAGTCACAGGTCAACAATGTATTCTTCCCAAAGTAGTCCTTAGCAGTAGCCATTTCAGTATTCTTCACTTGAACCTTGAAGTGAGCAAGCACAACAGCCAAGATAAACCCATAAGGTATAACATGTTCCTTGGCTCCATTTACAACCCTATCCAAGTGGTGGATGATGAAGGCAGGCAAATTGATTTGTTTACCCTTGAACAAGTACTCCATGAGCGTGAGATCCAAGTAGATGGCAATGTGTCATCGCTCTTTCCTAGGCTGCAGACATTTTATCACAAATTCAAAGAAAAATTTGTGCTGAGGACTCATCTCACTCTTAAACACTGCCCTGGGCTCCAGTTCTTGCTCATTCTCACAGAAGGACCTAGTGATTTGAAGAGCGGAGGGAAAATCATCAAGATTAGGCCACCTTTTCCTAGTCCAGTCATCATAACCCTCAGACGGGATATCCGGTATTTCCCCTAACTCATTTGCATCAAATGAAATCGCAACTCCTTGAACCTTGGAGGATACCCTGCCATTTTTGACAAGTGCGTTGGCCATAAATTCAACCAACTCATTCCTAGCCAGCCTTCCTTCAAGCTGAAGAACCATGTCCTTCCACCATTGCGTTGCCAAGGTATCCCATCAAGAAAATCATCACTGATTCCTCAAGGTCCCTAACCAGCTTCTCTTTCAAGATAGTACGCTTTCCAAACATTGTGAGTTTGTCAGTCTCCTCACCAGACACTTCCTCTTCTTCTCCACTCCATTACTCATCATCAACAATCTTTACTTTCTTTGAATCATACCTAGTCCTTTTTGCAATCATTGAGGGAGTGGAAGACACATATGCTGACTTCTTGGAAGAAGCCTTAGCTTTCTTGGGTTTTGGTGTCTCAACCTCAACTGGTGCGGGTTGCTCCTCATGGACCAGGTCCAACTCATCGTCATCAACATGAACTGCCTCAACATGCTCTCCAACTTTTGCCTTTCCCTTGGCAGACTTCTTCTTCTTGCTCTCTCTCAGAGCTTTTTCCAAATCTTCTTCTTGTTGCCTAACAATGCTTCTAGTATCACGACTCTTTGGGGCAGGAACATCAGCAGATGATGCAGCTTTCCTTTTCTTTGTTGGAACCGGGATGTTAGATTTCTTGGACTTTGGAGTTCTCTTCCTTTTGGGGTTGTAGGACTCCCCCAACTTTTTCAGCATCTCAGCCAACATTTCCTCAATAGATGAACTAGGTTTATCTACTGCTTGTTGCAGACTTTCCAGACCTGTTGCTTCTTCCCCAGAATTGCTTCCCCCTAAAGCTATGACTCCTTCCTCAGCAATCATAGGAGCGGGGCCACAAATAGCCAGAGTGGCACCTTCCTTCCCAGATCCCCTTTCTGAACTTCCTTCTCCCTCTCTCTCAATGTTTATATTTTTCCCAATCTTTCTTCGCCTATATGGTACCTTTACATCAACTATCGACCCAATCAAGATAAATCTGTTTTCAGCCACTTCAGGTGCAGACCCAACTTCAAGATTTCCCTTCTTAGTGTCAGATGAACCTGGTGCTTCATCCTCATTTACAGATTTGAAGGACTCACTATAGGATTCAGATTCTTGGACCTTGCTAGCTTGAAGTATCTCATTTAAAAAAAATTCACGTGAACCAGATGCAACTGTTTTCCTGGCCAACAC
This sequence comes from Nicotiana undulata, assembly GCA_005239495.1. NCBI lineage: Eukaryota > Viridiplantae > Streptophyta > Magnoliopsida > Solanales > Solanaceae > Nicotiana > Nicotiana undulata. The sequence goes on from ML275936.1 coordinate 11,834, forward strand.
CTTTACCCTTCGTGGTCTGGGGGCTGGAGTAGAATAAGTGTAACGACTGGGACTGATTTGGGTGAAGGAGTTGGTTTAGGGACTGGAGGGTTTAGAGGGGTCGAAGACCTAGTTGGAGAATGTGCATTGTGTATAGATGGAGAATTAGAATCAGTGTTTGATGAAGATGAAGCAGGGGGTGGTGAACAAGACATTGTTATGAAGATTTGGGGAGAGAAGAAAGTTGATCAGTTTGTTATGAGATGAATGATTTACTTGGTTCGATGGTTATGTTTTGAAGAGGGGAGGTAATGATGGCCTTTTAAAGATGTGGTTAAGAAGTGTACAACAGGAATAATTCTTTAGAAAGTGGAAGTCTAATCGTTGCAGGAGTGTCAGTGATTAGACGATTTTGACTCCTTAATATCTAGGCTAATTAAGGTTCGATGGGACTCTATTGGAACGGGTTCATTTAGGGATAAATACTAAGAATTGGAAATGAACCAAATATAGATAGAGTCCTGCTCATGTGTGACTATAATTATTTCAATAAGTGTATGGAGATGAGCACGTACCTTGTCAGTCAGATGAACCAGCAGCGATGAACCAGGTTCATCGTGTTATAGTCTTTAATTTGCCTCAATTTACAAAGATAGAAAAACATCATTAGTAACCAGGGAATCATATTAATACATGGCAAGAGAGTATGGCAGTAAAGTCATAATACTGGGCAATGATTAGTCTGGTTAGTTACCTATTTTAGTGTTTCTAGCCGAAAAAAAATTAATATATTTTTTTTCTTCATTTTTTTTTCATTTTTTCATTTTCATTTTTTAATTAGGTGATCTTAATCATCCCTAATTCAAACTTGTTTCTCTCAAAATGCTCCCTACTTAGTGCCTTAGTAAAGATATCCGCACGTTATTTGTCAATAGCACATAATTCAATTGAGATCATTCCTTTTTCATAGTTATCTCTTAGGAAATGGTGTCTGACATCTATGTGCTTGGTTCTCTGGTGAGGAACCGGTTCTTTGTCATGCTAATTGCATTAGTGTTGTCACAGAAAATAGGAATGCAACCATCCTCTATACCAAAATCCATAAGTTGTTGCTTGATCCATAGCAACTGAGCACAACATGAGGTTGCAGCCACATATTCAGCTTCAGCAGTAGATAATGCTACTGAGTTTTGTTTCTTGGTGGCCCAAGACACAAGGCAAGAGCCCAAAAAGTGAGCCATGCCTGAGGTACGTTTCCTGTCAACCAGGAAGCCTGCATAATCAACATCAGCATATCCTACAAGGTCGAAATTACTACCTTTAGGATACCAAAGACATAAATCAGTAGTGCCCTTCAGATATCTCAGAATTCTCTTCACTGCAGTTAGATGGGACTCCTTTGGATTTGCCGAAATCTAGCACACAGTCCTACACTGAACACAATATCAGGTCTGCTGGCAGTGAGATATAATAAAGACCCAATCATCCCTCTGTATAGCTTCTGATCAATGGATGAATCAGGTTCATCCACATCTAATTTTGTAGATGTGGCTATGGGGGTGTCAATTTCTTTTGAGTCTTCCATTTTAAATCTTTTGAGCAGTTCCTTCACATATTTTTGTTAATGGATCATTGTTTCATTTGAGTTTTTCTTGATTTGCAAGCCTAAAAAGAAGTTTAGCTCACCCATCATACTCATCTCAAACTCACTCCCCATAAGTTTAGCAAATTCCTTACTCAATTTTTCAGAGATTGCCTCAAATATGATATCATCCACATATATTTGCACAACCAGAAGATCCTTACCATTTTCCTTTAAGAACAAGGTACTGTCAATTTTACCTCGTTTGTATCCATGTTCTAGCAGGAATTTTGATAGCCGCTCATACCATGCTCTTGGTGCTTGTTTGAGTCCATACAAAGCCTTGTCAAGTTTGTATATATGGTCACGTGACTCCTAGCTTTCAAAACCTGGAGGCTGTTTTACAAATACTTCTTCCTTTAGATAGCCATTGAGGAAAGCACTCTTTACATCCATCTGATGGAGAGTGAATTCCATGTGTGCAGCAAATGCTATAAGAAGTCTAATTGCCTCCAATCTTTCCGCAGGAGAAAAAGTCTTATCATAGTCAATTCCCTCTTCTTGACTATATCCTTGGACAACCAGTCTGACCTTGTTTCTTGTAACAGTTCCATCCTCATCGAGTTTGTTCCTGAAGACCCACTTTGTGCCAATTACTGATCTGTCTAGTGGTCTGGGTACCAAGTTCCATACTTGACTTCTTTCAAATTTATTCATCTCTTCTTGCATGGCATTTACCCAGTCAGTATCCTGTAAGGCTTCACCAATGTTCTTAGGTTCGATCAAGGATAGAAGTCATCAAACGCACACAGATTTTTCAAAGAGGATCTCGTTTTGATTCTGGATGTCAAATCTGTTATGATGTTCTCTGATATCTGTGTAGTTTGAGCATCAATTGATCACTTCTAGATGATCTCATAGTGTCTTGTTGTTGTGGAACAGGATCAGGGCCAAGGTCCAGTGTAATTTGCTGTTGAGTTTCCCCTGTCATGTTGCCTGGTGTAGTTGGACCTGGTCCATCACCTATTCCATATTCCATATTTGCTTCAATTTGTTTACTGCTTCTGACCAGTCCAATTTCCTCATTTTCTGGTTCCTGTCTCTCAGAAAGATTGTTAGTTTCATCAAAGACAACATGCACACTTTCTTCTACACACATAGTTCTTTTATTATATACTTTATAAGCTTTGCTATGTGATGAATATCCCAAGAATAATCCCTAATCACTTCTGGGATCGAATTTACCTAGGGAATCTTTACCATTGTTGTGCACAAAGCACTTGCATCCACAAGCCCTGAGGTGGAATATGTTGGGCTTTCTCCCTTTAAGGAATTCATAAGGAGTTTTCTCTACCAGTGGTCTGGTCATGCATCTATTTATTATGGAGCATGCAATGTTTATTGCTTCTGCCCAGAAGTTGTGGGGTAGTTTGCTAGAAAGAAGCATGGTTCTAGCCATATCTTCAAGAGTTCTGTTCTTTCTTTCAACAACCCCATTTTGTTGTGGGGTTCTAGGGGCAGAAAAGTTGTGATTTATACCATGTTCATCACAGAATTCAGCAAATTTTGCATTCTCAAATTCAGTACCATGATCAGATCTTATTGATGCCAGTTGATTTCCTAACTATTTTTTGAGTTTTTCTGACAAATGAAGTGAACATATCAAATGCTTCATCTTTAGATGTCAGAAATAAGGTCCAAGTGAACCTTGAGTAATCATCAACTAGCACCATTACATATTTCTTACCACCTATTCTCAGAGTTCTCATAGGAACACATAAGTCCATATGAACCAGTTCCAACGTCCTAGTGGTACTGACCACTTTATTGCTTTTAAATGAGGATATTACCTGCTTCCCCCTTGCACATTCCTCACAAACTTTGTCTTCCTTGAACTTAATGTTAGAAAGCCCTACCACTAAGTCCTTAGAGACTAATTTGTTAAGCTGGTTTAGACTCGTGTGACCAAGTCTTATGTGCCAAAGGAGGGGATCACTGTCCAACACACTTAATCAAGTGAGTTCATTTTTATACAGTGTGGACAAGTCTATGACATAGATGTTATTCATTCTTTTTCCCTGCAAAACAATCTTGTCAGTAAGCAGGTTAATCACAAAATATTTTGTGGAAGTGAAAGCAACCATGTTACCTCTGTCACACAATTGTGACACACTGATCATGCTATATTTCAAGCCATATATCAAGTACACATGTTCAATGGAACGTGTGTTTACCTACCTTATCAACCCCAATAATTTCACCTTTCTTTCCATTTCCAAAGGAGACATTTCCTCCTTTGAGGTTTTCAAGTGAAAGGAACTGTTCCTTGTTCCCTGTCATATATTTTGAACAACCACTATCCAATTACCAAATTTGGCTGCTTCCTCTCACTTGAACCTATAAAAAAAATCAGGGGTTAGTATTAAGAACCCAAACTAGTTTGGGTCCTTTTCTATGAGTGAAAGGATGAATTAAGCTTTTTCTGGTCCAATTTGTAACCAGTTTTTCTTTTTAACAAAACTCTCATTTCTTCGACTGGCCTGCTCTTTTGCAGTACGCTCAATTTTGTAATGACCAGTCTTACCACAGTGGGTGCAAATTTTATTCTCAGGGAGAGTGAGATACTTGCTTTTGGGATCCCACTTGGGCAATTGACTCCCAAAGCCAATCCCTCTTCGGTTGCTACTATGATTTTCTTGAAGCCATGTCAAGGCATCAGAGGATTTATTCCATTTATAGGTTCGATCTAATTCATGTTTGACTTTACCAAGTTTTTCTTTAAGTGTCCTTATTTGTTCATCCTTGGTATACATCTTATCTTTTAGTTTTCCCACATTTTCTTCTAACATGATATGAGAATGATCAACAGTCTTTTTACTAGATCCTAGTTTTAGTTTTAAATTTTTAGATTTTATTCTAGGATCTTAGTTTCAAGAGGATGAACCTGGTTCAACAAGACAGTGTTTTTCTTTTCAGATTCACTTACTCTGATTTCCAGGTTCATGAATTTTGCTTTTAGCATTGCACACTCTTTAGAGAGTTGTTCTTTCTCTTTGGTTGTTTATTCGGAATCATCCATGAAATCAAGTAGCAACTCAGAGAGTTTTTCTTTAGAAAGGAACTTTATTTTGTTTTTGAGATGGGATATACTTACCTCTGGTTCTTCATATGATTCCTCATCAGATTCGCCAATTGCCATGAGCGCCTGTTCTTCATTCTCACCATCTTCTGATTATTCATCTGAGCTTTCCCCCCAAGCAGCAACCATAGCTTTTGTTGTGGTTTTCTTGGGTTGGACCAGTTCCTTCTTTCAAATCTCTTCTTTTTCCATTCCACTTCCCATTGAAGACAATTCTTGATATGGTGGTCAGTCTTTCCACACTTGTAGCATCCCTCGTTGGCTGGTCTTTCAAGAGCTTTAGCTTTATTGTAGTTTCCACCTCTTGAGATGCCCTTTTTCCTTATGAGGAAGTTTCTGAATTCCTTAGTGATCATGGCCATCTCATCTTCCTCCAGATCTGCTCCCTCAGTGATACTCAGTGCTATACTCTTTTCCTTCTTTGGAGCATCTATTTTCATTGTCTGCCTTCTAAGTTCATAGGCAGTAAGGCTACCAATTAGCTTGTCCAATCTGAGAGTTGCCATATTTTTGGATTCCTGGATAGCAGTGATTTTACTTTCCCAGGAAATTGGCAAGACCCTTGTCAGGATCTTCTCCACCCTGTCCTCTTCAAGAATGACTCTACTAAGAGACTTAAGTTCATTTGTCAGAGTTGTGAACCTTGTGTACATCTCTTGGATTGTCTCTCCTTCTTTCATAGTGAAGTTTTCATACTGAGAGTATAGTAGTGTACCTCTTGATCTTTTCACTTGAGGTATTCCTTCGTGGGCTACTTGTAATGTATCCCAAATTTCTTTGGCAGTGGTGCAACTCTGAATTCTACTATACTCGTCTGGACCTAGTCCATAAACTAGCCACTTTTTGGCCTTAGCATTCTTCTCACATTTCTTCAGATCCTCAGCAGTGCAGTCAGCTCTAGTCTTTGGTACATCTACTCCTTCAGCAGTTTTCTTCATGGTGGCTAGAGGACCATCAGTGACTATGTCCCAAAGTTCATAGCCTTCTCCAATCAAGTGATCCTTCATCCTGCTCTTCCACCAGGAATAATACTGGCCAATTAAGAGTGGTGGCCTTGCAATTGATAGACCCTCCCAGTTTCCAGGTGGTGCACTCATTTTGATCTTTTTCAAGGTGTTAGACTTTTCAAGGATAACCTGACTCTGATACCAATTGATGTTTTATACTTCAATACCACACAAGAGGGGGGTGATTTGTGTGGTGTCCAATTTTCGAGTGCAGTCTCTATAGAAGAACCTGGTTCTTCTTGGTGTTCCAACTTCTATAATTTGCGGAAAAGTACTTGCATAATTTAAAGAACACAACAATTTTACGTGGAAAACACCTGGCTCAAAAGGTGAAAAAACCACGACCCTACTTCCCAGTAGTATTTCCCCAAACTCTTCACTATAACTCTGAGCCAAAAATCATTTACAAAATAAACTCTTTTGTAAACCTAAGGACTAACTCTAATCCCTTTGTGGAAAACTAGCCTCTAGCTAATTGCGACAAACTTCAAGTTAACTCTACCTTGAACAATGTGTACCTATTACAATTGCTTCTAGATAAAGCTGAAAGATTACAATATTTAATCACCTACTACAAACCACTAGACTCGAAAGATAACAGATAGAACTGGTTCTTCTAGCTGGTTCAAGTAGATTTTGTGTCGCACAAAGATTCTGCCTGCAAAATTGCTTTGGTAATTTTGCTTTCAGTTCTTGTTTCACTTCTGTGTTTTGTGCGTCAATTCTTCAGCAGGAATGTTTCAATATTTTATGGAGTCAGTAGTTGAGATGTTGTTGTTTAGTTCTAATGCAACTCTTCCTTGGTGGAAGAGTTTGTGTTTATCTCAACTTCCTTGATCTCGTTTCTGTCCTACCTGAAGTCGAAGTCAATCTCTTTATCAATTTTCAACCTTTTCTCTTAGGAGATAACCTCTTAGTTCCCAGATAATATTTATCTCATGTGCATGGACGCTTCTTGTGCCAATGGGTCTATTTGACTATGTTTTCCCTGATGGACCTGGTTCAACTAGGTTGGCATTTGTCAATCTTCAAAACCATGCAGTGACTTGATTCAACAGAGATCAACCTTGATAAAATCAAAGCTATCGAGGATATTATGGTAGTAGATAACGTAAAGGTCATGCAGAGGCTAACAAGGCGCATAGACGCCCTGAGGCGATTCATTTCGAGATCCTCATATACGAGCCACCGATTCTTATTGCTGCTTAAGAACAAGAGTAATTTCACATGGACTCTGGAATGCTAACAGGCCTTGCAGGAACTAAAGCGATATTTATTGAGCCAGTCACTGCTTCACACCCCAAGCGGATGAACAACTTTACTTGTACTTGGCAGTTTTAGAGATAGCGGTAACTGGAGTCCTAGTCTGAGATGAATAAGGTACGGAATTCCTGGTTTATCATGTTAGTCGGACCTTAGGTGAGGCCAAAACCATATATCCACTCTTAGAAAAATTAGCGCTTGCTTTAATAAGCGCCTCTAGAAAATTAAATCAATATTTTCAATGTCATCCAATATGTGTTGTAACAACTTATCCACTTCGAAATATTTTGCACAAACCCGAGTTTTCGTGTCGATTGGCCAAATGTGCCATAGAAATCAGCGGGTACGATATTGAATATCGACCCCAAACCGCTATCAAGTCTCAAATCTTGGCAGACTTCGTAGCCTACTTAACGCTGGCCCTCGTACCGGAGGTTGAAAGAGAAATGGTAATAAAATCGGGTACGTCCTCGGGAGTCTGGACCATCTTTACGGATGGTGCTTCAAATGCGAAGGGGTCCGCGTTGGGTATTGTACTAAAACCACCCACGAGTAATGTATTTAGACAATCTATCAGGACTTCAAATTTGACTAACAATGAGGCAGAATATGGGGCCATGATTCCAGGTCTCGAGTTGGCTAAAAGCTTGGGAGCAGAGGTAATCGAGGCCAAGTGTGATTCCCTCCTCGTGGTAAACCTAGTTAACAAGACTTTTGAAGTCCGAGAAGACTGAATGCAGAGGTACTTGGATAAACTGTAGGTAACTCTACATCGATTCAAGGAATGGACCTTGCAACTTGTACCTCGAGAACAGAACAACGACGCCGAAACTTTTGCAAACTTAGGTTCATCGGTCGAAGATGACGAGCTTGACTCAAGGATTGTCATACAACTCATGAGATCAGCGATCGAAGAAGGCCACACCGAGATAAACTCCACAAGTTTGACCTGGGTGGAGAAACAAGTACATAGAGTACTTAAAGAACAGGAAGCTCCCATTAGATCCAAAGGAGTCGAGAGCTCTGCGTACTAAGGAAACACGGTTCACTTTATCCGAAGACGGAATGCTGTTTAGAAAGATTTTCGATGGACCGTTGGCAATATGTTTGGGACCGGGAGACACCGAATTCGTCCTACTGGAAGTTCACGAGGGCACTTGTGGAAATCATTATGGCGTCGAATTGTTGGTACACAAAGTAATCAGAGTAGGGTATTACTGGACCGATATGGAGAAAGATGCAAATGAGTTCGTTCGAAAATGCGACAAGTGCCAAAGGCACGCGCCAATGATTCATCAACCCGGGGAATTGCTCCACTCAATCTTATCCCCATGGCCGTTCATGAAATGGGGAATGGATATCCTCGGTCCAGGTAAGGCTCGGTTTATTTTGTTTATGACTGATTATTTCTCTAAATGGGTTGAAGCACATGCTTTCGAGAAAGTCAGAGAAAAGGAAGTCATAGACTTTATTTGGGACCACATCATGTGTCTATTCGGGATGCCCTCCGATATTTTATGTGATAATGGTAACAATTCATGGGAAGCAAAGTAACTAAACTTCTCGAGGATCACAAGATCAAAAGGATCCTATCAACACATTATCATCCCAGTGGTAACGAACAAACCGAATCGATCAACAAGACCATCATCCAAAATCTTAAGAAGAGATTGACCAACGACAAAGGGAAATGGAGAGAAATAGTACCCGAGGTTCTGTGGGCATACCGCACAACACCGAAATCCAGTACCGGAGCAACACTGTTCTCGTTAGTTTATGGCGCCGAAGCTCTAATCCCGGTCGAGGTCTGAGAACCTAGCATCAGGTTCTGATATGCAACAGAAGAGTCGAATAATGAGGCCATGAATACGAGCTTAGAATTATTGGATGAAAAGCGCGAAGCCACTCTCGTCCAATTGGCCACTTAGAAACAACGGATTGAAAAGTACTACAATCGAAGAGCCGGCCTTCGCCATTTTAACGTCGGGGACTTGGTAATAAGAAAAGTCACCCTCAACACCCGTATTCCGAATGAAGAAAAACTGGGCCGGAACTGGGAAGGACCATACCAGATTCTCAAAGTCACGTGGAAAAGATCTTACAAGCTCAACGTGATGAACGGTGAACAACTACTGAGCAATTGGAATGTATCACACTTGAAACGGTACTACTGCTAAGGTACGACCATTTTTATTTTCAGTTCTATTTTAACTAACTCTTACAGGTGTTCGACCAGAAACAACAATGGATTCTTCAACATAAAGTCTTTCGGTCTAAAAGCACGCATTGCACTTTTTTCCCCTTAGACCGGTTTTGTCCCAAATGGATTTTCCAGCAAGGTTTTTAATGAGGCAACTGTTGATCGTGCTAACTTAGAAAAATTCAACAGTATCCGAGGCTTCTTTACAATCAACCTCGAATATTGGGGGGCATTGCCGTCGAATGTCAACTTTGTTGCGAGGGAATTACTTCATGGCAGCGGGGTCTCGATGAAAATTTTGTAAGGGCCAAATAGTCAAACGAACCGTGCCCGCATAGTTTGCTCGAGCCCTGGCACAGAACATGTAAGCATGTATAGTCATTTATAAAGAGAAGTATTTTTCCTTGCCGATATCTCATTCCTTAGAAAAGTTTTTCTACTTTACAATTTCATACTCTCGCTCTATTAAGTAAACAGGCTTAAGGGACGATCATAACCAGAGTTCGGACAATTATCCCTACGCTCGGGGACTATCATCCAAAAAGTAAACGAGATCGAATTATTAAAACTTCGAGATCATAAGACCTTTTAGGAAACACTCGATTTTTATAGGCCACAGCCACCCAAATCGGGGACTAACACTTCGGGCAAGCTCGAAGTAAAAATGGGAAGATGAGCCCAAGGGGCAAATCCCATACTAAGAGAGTATGGCCGAATTAACGCGGTTCGAAGATATCTGAATTCCGTAACAAAATAGGCCTTCAAATATTTTCATAACCGGTTAAAAAGGTTACCCCCGACAAAATCGTAAAAGGCTTCGATAATATCAAGCCTCGAAAACTCTAATGAATACAATATTGTTCGAACTCTTGAACAATTCCTTATTTCATGCTAAGGCATTACAAGTTTTGTGAATACAAATGATTAAAAAAAAATTAAGCCGAAAATGGGAGAAATCCATAAACAATCTTTTACAAAGGCCAGATCGGCCTGATACAAAAAATACAAAAGCCTAAGGGTTGTTTTTGCTTTGGGTTCGAGAGACCATCCTCGCTCAAATAAAAGAAACCTAAGGGTTACTTTACTTCGAGTTCGAGCAAGAACTCGCCTGATCAAGCCTATAGTCTATACTGGTTCAATTTCAAGCAAATCGTCTCGACCTCGGACCTTAGAATGCAACTTCATAATTTCATAAGGCAAAAAGGAAGAAAAGTTTATATATATATATATATATATATATATATAATGTCAAAAATCATTTACAAGGGCAACATGGCCGGATCGGAATTCTCACAAAAAGCCAAAACGGTCTTAAAAGAAACACAAATAATACAAATTCTAAAGGGCCTAGTCTTCTCCGGGAGAAACATCTTCACTCTCGGGGCCTTCTCCACTTTCATATTCTCTCATGCTCTCAAAATCGTCATCATCAGGAAAGGCCAACACTGTAGCTTCAGCTTCAAGCTCCTTAGTACTCTCGATCTCGGCTGTAAGATCTAAGCCACGAGCATGGATATCCTCGAGAGTCTCCCTTCAAGATTGGAATATATCATGCTCGACAACCCAATTTGCTCGAGCCTGAGAAACTTCGGCTACTTCCTTTTCTCGAACCTGAGCAGCTTTAGCATCAGTCCGGTAGACGGCCACTATTGCATCAGCGTTAGCCTTGGCCGTTTCGACCTTTGATATGGCCGCTGCAAGTTCTGTGACCACCTTCTCTCGATCGGAAGTTGCTGAACCCAACCGAGACTGGAACTCCTCAATTTTCTTGGCTTTCCCCAAGGCTTTCTCTTCCATACTTAAGAGTTGGGTTTTAGCCGAGGCCAATTAGCCCGGGCAACCTGCTTTTCTAAGGCAAGTCAATCCATGTTCTTCTTCCACGCCTAGGCCCCCACCTTCACTGCGTCCACTTCCCACGAAGTTTCCCGATCACATCGAGCTTTTGTTGAGCCTGTGGGACTGAACCGTTAGCCACAACGCCCAAGTATATGTCATTAGCTTCTAATATTCTTCTTACCTGCTCGGCCAAATCAATTTGTTCTTTCTCAGCTGCTTCTAGCTCAGAACGAAGTCCTTTTGCTTCCCCTTCTCTCTGCTCACTGAGAAGCTTGAAGGCATCTTTCTCCTCAGTGAGCCCCCAGATTTCGGCCTCGTGCCGGCTCATCTCCTCTCGAGATCAAAAGAAAGCCTCGTGATGAAGCACAAAAGCCTACAAAAATAGGAAAGAAGGAATTATATAAAGGGAGAAAAGTACAAGTATGAAAATTGACACTGACAAAGAAAATAGGGACTTACCCAGTTTAGAGCATGTTGGGCTTCGTTGAAAAGAAAAGGTGCTCCTACCTCATCCATCTGAGATTGGTCTTTTTCTGGGACCAAACATCTAAGATATCTAGCCACCCATACGGGGGTAGTAAGAACTCGGGCATCCTCCGGGACTGTGATAATGATTGTTCGCTTGCACCCAGGATCGGCACTAGGGGCCGGAAACTGATTGGTCAGTTTAAAAATCGAGGAAGCTTCTCCCGAGCTCTTCTTCTAAACCTCCAAGTCACTCAGAGCAGTGACATCTTCTACCCCTACAACATAACCACGTAAAGGATCTTCCTCTTCATGGGCTTCCTCCCCGTGGAAAGTCTCCACCGCTTGAGCTTCGCGTATCATCGACTCAGTGAATGCAGGGAACGAGGGGGAGTCCCTGATCTTTATTACCCTAAGTGGGTCTTTTGGGGCACCGCCTTCGTCTCGGGAAGCCTCGAGCCCGATTTCTACAAAAACATCCACCACCTCCTCAACGGCCTTCTCACCCTGAGGTGAGGCACCGTCGACTCTTTTTGGCTTAGGGACTTCGGCCAATTTTCCCCCCTTTTATCTCATTAGGTCGGGGTAAAGCAACTTCAACCTCCACCTGATCAGTAACTCTTGGAGTCTCGGAATTAGCTCGGGTACGAGCCATCGGCCCAGAGTCACCTTCTTTCACTTTTTCTTTTTCTTCTTCTTCTTCTTCTTCTTCTTCTTCTTCTTCTTCTTATTCTTCTTCTTCTCATTCTTCTTCTCCTTCTTCTTCTTCCCTTAGCTTTCAGACTGACTCCAAAGTTAGAGGGATAGTGTTCCCAATTGGGTTTACGAGCGCTATCATCTTTCTAGGTTTTTTCCCCTCGGAGTTCGAGGCCCTTTTCCCCTTACTCTCCTTCGCCGGCTTCGAGATAGGTGGTGAAACTTCTTCATCACCGGACGGGGGCCTCATAGTAGAATCCTTTCCGAGACCTAAAAAAAGGAGAAATTAAGCAAGCACAAAAAGATGTTTGAACAATGGACAATTTGGTAAATCAAGAAGAAGGCTTACCATGATTACTAGACTCTCACCGACCCTTTGACAAATTGCGCCATGCGCGCTCGGCATGTGTTGACGTCGAAATCAGGATCCTAACCCAGTTCTCGAGGTGGGGAAATGCACCCGACATCCAAATAACGGCTGCATCGAGAAGAACACTAAATAAAGAATGAAGAAGTAAAAACAACAAATAGAAATTAAGAACGGAATCATACTTACATTTCATATTCCATTTCTCAAGAAATGGCATGCTCTCGGTTGGGATTAGGTCCATGGTGTTCACTCGAACAAACGGCTCATCCGGCCCCGATCTTTGTCTTCGTTTATACTCGATATAAGCGCCTTGGTGGCCGGCGTTGAAGCTTTATCACCCCACCTCAATAGAGTCGAGGGCTATATAGCCTTATGAGGTGGACGAGGGTGAAGGGAAGCCCATCGACTTTGCTCAAAAATAGCGAAGCAGTATCACGATCCTCCAGAAAGAGGGGTGAATTTTACCAAGGGTCACCTGGTATTTATTGCAAAAGTCCACGATGATCGGATCGAGGAGACCCAATGTGAAAGGATAAGTGATGAGTGGCAATTTTACCACTCATTTTAGCCTCTTTTCAGTAGATTTTGTGCT
>ML275937.1:0-24427 GCA_005239495.1 Nicotiana undulata
AGGGGGCGAGGGCGTCCCAGAGCTGTACCGGTTGCACCGATTGGGGATCCTTATGTTGAGGAGTAGGATGAGATGCCTCCAGTGGCTCCACCACCAGCTGATTTTATGACGGCGCCGGGCTTCCAGGAGGTCATGGGCCGTATGCTGAGGTTCATGGACACTATGTCACAGGCGGGTATACTTCCATCAGATCCTGCTACTTCTCAGGCAGGAGGGGGAGTTCAGACCCCTACCGCTCAGGCTACAGGACCAGCAGCAACAGTACGTCGTACTCCAGATATTCCACCAGTGATCGCGGTTCAGCCTGGGGTGGCAGCACCGGAGCCCAGGCCAGTTTCAGAGGTAGACCAGCAGAAGCTGCTGGGTAGATGGACCCAGCTTCGCCCTCCGACCTTCCGGGGTGAGCTGGGAGAGGATGCACAGGATTTCATCGAGAGGTGCAGGGACAGACTGCACAACATGAGGATATTAGAGTCACATGTGGTAGATTTCACGACCTTCCAGCTTGAGGGCAGAGCTCGCCGCTGGTGGCAGTCTTATGTACTCAGTAGACCAGCAGGATCTCCACCGGTTACTTGGGAGCAGTTTACTCAGTTATTCTTGGACCGATACATTCCACCGTCTGAGAGGGAGGATCTGCGGGGTCAGTTTGAGAGGTTAGAGCAGGGGCAGATGTCTGTGTCAGATTATGAGGCCAGGTTCTCAGACCAGGTCGTTACAACTATGAAATAGTACAACATATGTTTGAAGTTTACATAAAAGGAATTTCAAAATCCTATACTACTATGAACGAATAGTAGGTAACTGGAACGTTGTGGTCTTCAATGCTCTCACTCAAACTCCGCAATCGCTTATCTCCAATTATCTGCACTTAAGATGTAGAAGTGTAGTATGGTACAAACGACCCAATGTGCTCAGTAAGTATCTTAACTAATCTCGATGAAGTACTGACAAGGTTTTAAAGTGAAAATGCACTCACTTAATATAACTTGTGCAGTTCGTAAATAAGAGAAATAACAAGGAGAAAGCCAAGAAATAAATAAAAGATCGAATAAAGAAATATTGAGCATGTTTCACAAGTGTCGCAACCAAATCACTCCACTAAATCAAGTCTATGAGGAAGAAACAATATACGTGAACCAATATACGCCAAAACTGCGAACCAGTATAATAAAAAGGGGTATGTTCAGGATATTAAATCAAATGGCATGGCAACACCCTTCATGCATTTATCTAATCCTCACCAAGCATGGAAACACCCTTCGTGCAATACCACTCTTCTCACTAATCACATGTATAACAACACAAAACTGGGAAGAAGACATATAGTTAACAATAACAATAAGGTAGAAGGAATAGATGTAATAGAAGAAACGAAGGTAGTAGACACAGATGTAGCAACAACAAGCAATATAGGAGGCATAGATGTAACAGCAGCAACAAAGGTAATAGACATAGATGTAGCAACAACAAGCAAGGCAGAAGGCATGTATACAATAGAAACAAACAAGGTAGAGGCATGCAATTAACAGTAAGAAGCAAGATAGAAGATTTAGATAATAACAACAATAAGTCAAGGAAGAAATCATATATGCGGAAACACGGGATAGAAGGAATAGACGGGATAATAGCAAATATGGTGAAAGGCATAGACGTAACAACAACAAACAAGATAGAAAGCATATGTAAAACAATAACAACTCAGGAAAAGGCATAAATGTATATGCGAGGGAGAGATAACAAATTATAATGCATGACTCTTGTCTTCGCTTACACGGAAACACCCTTTGTGCCATGAACTCTCATCCCCACTTGCACGGAAACACCCTTCGTGACAATATCATATCTTCTTTTCTCACCAAGCGCGGAAACACCCTTCGTGCAATAATAATGTTAAGAAGCATGTAAACACCCTTAGTGCATAAACAACTCTTCCCACAGCACGGAAATACCCTTCGTGCAATACACTCTTCCCCATCAAGCATATATAAAATAATACCAATCGAGGTTGGAAGCATAGATAACATCAAGAAGAGTGATAAAGCATAATACTCCAAGTGAATGATAATCCTAGCTTTTGTACCAATAGGAAAGCCAACATTTCAATGACCATAATATAAATGTATCTCAACAAAACTTAAGCATGATGTTTAGCATGAATATGGAAACTCAAGTATCACAAGAATAACAGACATAGATATGTGTTCATGGTATAAAGTATGACCTCAACTAAATCGAGTAGGCTAACAATCTTAAGAATAGTCCATAATGTTCAATTAGGATATCATAAACTGAGATATGATCTCTAGCATGGATATGTGTGCTCATGTTATCATAGGAATCAAGTGAAGCATAAATCAAGAAGAACACATAATTCAATAGGGCATCAAGTAACCTAAAATCTACCCCGAGCATGAATACCCATGGCACATGCATATACACTCGTCACCTTGCATATACATCACCTCCGCATGTAGCAAACAATATCATTTATTTCGAAAAATTCCCTCAAACCAAAGCTAGGCATGACACTTATCTCATTTGGGCTAGTCCAAAGCTCCAAAATTGCGTTTCCTTGATAAATAACCTCTAACCTATTCGAATCTAGCCAATTATTAATCAAGGAAGTTAAACAATTCCATAGGGAGTAATCCCAGTCAATAAAGCTGCGATCTTTGAAGAATTCCCTAAAAGTCAACCCTGGGCCTACGTGCCCGAATCCCGGAACCACTACCAAAATCCGATGACCCATAACCTGTTGAGTCCAACATATGATTAGATTCCAAAATCGAGTCAAAATCGATACTCAAATCCTCAAAATACACTTTCTTAAAGTGTAGTCCAAAACCCCAAATTTCAAATTAAAATTGCATGTTTTTGGTATAGAAATCCATGTAGATTCTTTAAATATAATCACAAATAGGTAGAAATCATTTACCCTCTTGTTTTGTGAACATCCCCATGAAAAATTTCTCATCACCAAGTGTAAGATTCAAAATATGAAATAATGAGCTAAAATCCCGAAACTCCAACTCCTAATCTAGCTGCAGAAGTCGCATTTGCGACAATAAGTTCGCAATTGCGGATCTCGCAATTGTGACCACATGTTCGCAATTGCGGCCAAGGTTCACAATTTCAACCAGAAGTTCACAATTGTGACCAATAGTATGCAACTGCGATCAAAAGTTTGCAATTGCAAAGTATTAGCACCAGCAATCCCATACTCATCGAAATGATACAAAACCACCCTGAAACCTATCCAGAACCTCCTGAATACAAACTGTATATGCTCTTCAATCATAAAATACGCTACAAGCATGCTTACACATGCAAAACACTGAAAAAGGTTATCTTGACCCGATGTTGACCATGGTCAAACTCCAAATCCTTAACTTAACGAGTCTCTCAACCAATGACCCAAAACACACCCGAGCCCCTCGGAACCCCCATCCAATCATACCAACGAGCACAAATACATTATTATAACTTGTGTAAAGTCTCAATACATGAATAATAACATCAAAACCAAGAATTGAAGATCGAATCCATCTATTAACTTTCAAACATTCAAACTTCGTCAAATGCGTCCTAATCACACTTAGACATTCTGGATGATAACCAAACATTGCACGCTAATTCCAATCAACCAAATGAACCTATTCAAAGTTTCGGGACACCATTCAAATCCCGGTAACACCAAAATTGACTCCCGGTCAAACTTATGAACTCTCCAAACCTTCAATAGCCAACTTTCAACAAATAGAGCCAAAACCTTCTAGAAACCTCCAAATCCAAACATACGCACAAGTCCAAAATCATCATACCAACTTATTGTAACACTCAAATCTTGATTCCGAGGTCGTTTTATCAAAAGTCAAATCTTGGTCAATTGTGCCAACTTAAAGCTTCAAATTTAAGAATTACTATATCAAATCAATCTCGTACTTTTCGAAAATCAAAACCAACCATATGCGTAGGTCATAATACATCATGTGAAGTTACTCAAAGTCTCAAACCACCAAACAGGATGCTAAAGCTCAAAATGACCAATTAGGTCATTACATTCTCCCCTACTTAAACACATGTTCATCCTCGAACGTGCCAAGAGTCATTCCAAAGATGCCAAAACACTATATAAGCTCGCCATAGACATACCCACGGGTAATCTCACGTTACCTCAATCCCTATAAGTCCATTAACACAATCAGACAGAACATTCTTCCTTCCATGCTTAGTCCACAAGTCTTAAAACTAAATTTCAACATCTGAAATTATCTATAAGTTTCGATCCGTGTACATATATATTTTACCTAGTCCCCACAAGCCGCATCAAATCATGAATATAATCCAAAAATATAACCATGCGATTTATCACATAACTCACGTACTCATAGCCATAACTTCAACCATAATAGTTGCTCATTACCAAACTCGGTACTGGTAATATACTTCATATCAGATAATACCTCGTTCCAAAATTTTGTAGAAATGCAATGATGAAAGAAACATATAGAAACTCTTAACCACTCATCAAACCAACAAGTAGTGGATTTCCCTCTCCCAACAAGAACCATAGTCAAATATCAGCTGACTAATGACATTATTCTTCAAAACATACCTTATCTCAATCCGATTGGGCAAATCTCAGTTCCAATAATCTCATCTCACTCAGTACAAGGTGCCTGACCCATATGCCACATCAAATGCCATCTAGAACCTTATATGACATGATCCATGCATCAAACAAGTAACTACTCGAATATAACCAAGAATGGAAAGAGAATACAAATAAAAGAACTATCCAAAAAGTTCAACATATATGACAACAGAAGCATAATTCTATGAATCTATCCCACAAGGAAGAAAAAAAACACATGAGATAAGCACAAGGAGTCGTTTCCTAACATACTGTTGCAGCGTGCAACTAGATCCCACATACCAATCCACATCAAGATATAATGCTCGCAATCAATAAACATATGTACATCAACATCAAGCACGCAAAGTGCATTCATATAACCATGGGGGCGGCAGATTAGCATAATGCGCAACGAAAAGGTAAGCTCATTTACGGTGCAAAAATCAAATCAATATCTCATGAGCCATCTCGCTCATATATCACCACAAGGCCTAAACATGACCACAACAAGCGTGTGATAATCAAGTAATCTTACAAACCCATCATAGCATAAGAGAAAAACACAGGAAACAGATCGAGACATAAATAACATCCATTGTATCCGATGACATATCCACAGTAGATGCGGCGCATGAGTATACAAATCCAATTCGGTGTAGAATAAACACTCACGTTAGGCCCACCAATAGGCTCCCAACCATTTTAAACCATTCCAAAATAGGTAAGTAGCCTTCCAGAGGTCCATAGTGACCTACCCATAACACACACAATCAGTTTTCTGGTCCTCAACACATTTTCACAATCCGCAACCAAAGGAATATTTTGCCTCTAAGAACATCCAGTCTCTAAACTTCAAAATTCTGGAATCTCATACCTAATCTCTAAGTCCCCAACTTAAATGACTGACACATCATGCATACTCAATCCCCTCATGCAAAATACTTCCATATATCCTCCCCATCAAGTAGTAAAATAAAAACATCAACAGTTACAGCCACACGATTTCTGTAGTACTAGTCAAGAATCCGCAACTTAATACTCTATGCGTCTTCTACAACATACATCCTTCTCAGGTAGTACAAGATAATGCTAGTATTCTCTTAAATATTTGGATATCCCATGCTGTCTAGAACTCATGACATTCCTTCCAAAATTGAATTGCAACCACCCATTCAATCCCCAGTGCCTCAAGACTCACTATATCGATCATGCAATGATATAAAAATATGAGAAACCTGTTATAAAATCTTAATCACAAGTAGGATATCCATTCCATCAACCTAAAACATTCCACTTAACTAAATTATAGAGATAATCATGACATGCAAAAAGCTTCCCACACCCATAGAAGATATCATCCTCAAGTCATTGTCAAACCTATCATGAACTCTTTGGAACCCATACCCATAGCCAAGCTCTCAAAACTGAATCTATCTAAATCAACCAAGTGACACATACTTTCGAACCCAAAGTATCTCAAATCGAAATATTCGCTCTAAAGAGACATTCTGAAAATCCAAAGTTGTTCCTTTCATCTCTCCAGTGCTGCCATGTAGAAACAATAATGATATTGAAATGTTGCAAGTCTTGGCACCATTTGATGGAAATCTCAGACCTTAGCCACGCACAAATTCAGAAATCCTTAAATACCACATATAAATCTTGAACCCACTAAAAACAATTCTCAAGAGTCACTCACTCCGACCAAGTCTCAAATGCATAGCCAAACATGTCGAACTACTAACGCTTCGCTAGCACATGAATACCTTGAGAGAAGCAACCGAGAAATTTCTTCCTCCAGCACACTACATCCACAAAGGAATATCAAACCGGAGCCACTCCACAACCCCCATATATTCATAAGGTGTAATACATCATGCATCTAGTAAATTCCTTGCACAAATCATCCTCGATGTCACCCTTCTCAAACCATATACAATCCATAGTGCACCCAAGTCGAGGAACTACAACAACACATGCCCAAATGATCCGATCGGTGATGGTAGGCTCTCTCACTTGTCATGGAGCCACTAACACATCATTTGATAACCCGCAATACCCTTTCTTCTTAACTTGCCTTGACTTCACACTGTTATCCAGTTGAATCTCCTTATAAGCTCACATAGCACTAGTCAAAATACATTTTGATCATCTGCCTAGTTCACACCTCGTGACAGTCAAGCCAACTTCATCAAGTGATTCGAAATGATAGTATATGCATCCCATTGAATAGAAGCCTCATATGAAACAAAAAATCTCAAATCTTCTCGCATGAGATATCCCACCTTCTACCCACAAATTGACATCTTCCCATGACCCTACGATGGTCACAAGAACTGGGCAACCAATTAATCTTCCTGAGTCTGCACACGTCAACAAGATGTACGAGTCTACTTTATTCCTCAAATGAACAACTGAAAGATCCATTGGCTCATCCACATCTCAAGACTATACAACACATCGAGACGATGATCAAGTATCCATAACCCTTCGTAGCACATTCACAACATCACAAGTCATTAGTGCATATATGAGTCAGAGTAATCAACATTACACATGAATCAAAGAGAAAGAGCCTAGAGATTCAGGTTTCAAGCTGAATCAAGGTCGCACGATAAGGAAAGAAAGAAGGGAAGTTTCCTAGATGCCTTGTAGCCTCTCGAAGATAAGTAAGAACGTCATCATACTGATTCGCAAGACTCTACTAGACACTTTCTCATGAGCTATAGACTTTTTCAACCTAGAGCTCTGATACCAACTTGTCATGACCCAATAATCCCACCAAGTCGTGATGGCACCTAACCCAACCCGCTAGGTAACCAAACATTATAAGTTACAACTATAATGAGAAATCATCAGTAATAATAAGTAAAACTGTGAAAGAATCCCATACAACTATCCCAAGGACTGGTAATACAAGTCATGAGCTACTAAGATTAAGAATACAACTCTACTACAATGAAATAGTACAGCATCTGTTTGAAGTTCACTTAAACAAAATTTCTATATTCTATACTACTATGAACAAATAGTAGGTGACTGGAAGGTTGTGGTCTTCAATGCTCGCGCTCGAACTCCGCAACTGCTTATCTCCAAATATTTGCACTTAATATACAGAAGTGTAGTATAAATACAACCGACCCAATGTGCTCAGTAAGTATTTTAACTAACCTCGGTAAAATAGTGACAAGATTCTTAAGTGAAAAGACACTCACTTAATATAACTTGTGCAGTTTGTAAGTAAGAAAAATAACAACGAGAAAGGCAAGTAATAATGAAAAGATCGAATAAAGAAATACTGAGCATGTTTCACAAATGTCACAACCAAATCACTCTACTAAATATGGAAGAAACAATATCCATGAACCAATATAAGCCATAACTGCAAACCCGTATAATAAAAATGGGTATGTTCAGGATATCATATCAAACGGCACGACAACACCCTTCGTGCATTTATATCATCCTCGCCAAGCACGAAAACATCATTTGCGCAATACCACTCTTCTCACTAATCATATGTATAACAACACCAAACTAGGTAAAAGACATATAGCAAACTCATAATAAGGTAGAAGGCAAAGATGTAACAATAGCAACGAAGGTAGTAGACACAAATGTTGCAACAACAAGCAAGGTAAAAGGAATAGATGTAACAGCAACAACGAATGGATCATACACAAACGTAGCAACAACAAGCAAGGTAGAAGGCATGTATACAACAGTAACAAACAAGGTGGAGGCAAGAAGATGACAGTAACAAGCAACATAGAAGGTTTAGATGTAACAACAACAAGTCAAGGGAAAAAGCATATATGCAACAACATAGGATAGAAGGCAAATATGGGATAATATAAAATAATAGGTGCAATAATAACCACCCAGGAAAAGGCATAAATGTGTATGTGTGGGAGAGATAACAAATTATAATGAATCACAATCACAAGCCGAAGCCACCAATAGGTCGTGATGGCGCCTAAGTCACTTGCTAGGCAAGCTGAACATAATAGAAGCGGAACAAGGAAACATAAATGATAGGAAACAGTACATGTCTAAACCCAATAACAAAATAATTGCGTCGATACATAACAATTTCCCAAAACATATAATATAGAGTCATGAGATCTAAAATAGAAGTGCAAGTCTGGAAATACAAAATGAGTACTGTCTAAAAGTCATAATAACAACAATTGAAATGGAAAGAGACTCTAAAGTTTGCGGTGTAAATGTAGCTCTACCTCGTCTCTCGGCAAACTCGCAGCAAGAATCATAGGAATTCACGGCTCGTTCCAACACCTGGATCTGCACAGTTTAGTAAAGAGTGTAATATGAGTACAACCGACCCCAGGTACTCAACAAGTATCATAACTAACCTCGGTGAGGTAATATAGGCAAGAATGATCAATGATACCCGCTAATAACCTGCTCAGTTCATGAATTTCCACAAGTATACAGTAGTAAAATCATCAAGTCATGAAGACACAGATAAGTCACCTCGATGAACAAGAGATATTATGCTAAACTCTATATCAGTTAACAATCCAACATATAGAGAAGATATTCTCATAAAATAAGTGTTAAACCAAGGAAACTTTTAAGTAGATAAGAAATACAATAACCAAACCAAACACTAATAAGTCTTTCCTCAAATTGTGTGCACAACATCAAGAGAGAAACATGACACGGTGACCCTAGGGGGTGGATCCTTATCCACACGCTGCACGGGTAACTCATATGCCAATAATATCTCAACCGCACGGAAAACTCACGTGCTACCAGTCCACTCCATATCACATAGAAAGTAGATATACAAGATTACATGTACATGAACAATGGATATCAAATTTCATACTCACGGGCTGGTATAAGTGCCATGCTAAGGTGTAGGCATATTCGAAGTGTGCTACCATAGCTCAAATCAGGAAATTACATCACGAAAGCATAAATTATCATGTTCAATCAGGGATTAACCTATATGTAACCCCAAATATGGTTCAAATAGCTCACAAAGAGGTATAAACATCATAAACATAACAATGAGAAGCTTAGCAATCAATTCAAGGCATAACATAGCCTAAACACTACCCCGAGCATGAATAATACCCTAGTGTACGCACATGGGGTCAACCCATCACATGTGCGCCACCCATAGAACATATCCATCACAAATAACTCAGACAATTAGTGCCTCAACCAAGTTTAGGTAAGATACTTACCTCAAGCAAGCCAAATCAATACTCTAAAAATCCCTTCCCGAGTGTATAAACCTCTGGACGACTCAAATCTAGCAAAAATAACTTAATAATATTTATAAAAGCCATAGAAAATGACCCCAAACAATAAAACTATGATCTTGATACAATTATGCAAATTAACCCAAAAGGTCAAACTCGGGCCGCACCCCAGAACCCGACAAAACTTATAAATTTCGGACACCCATTCCAATACGAGTCCAAATATGTGTGTTTCTTCCAAATCCAACCTCATATTGACCTCCAAATCACCAATTTCGCGAAAGGATGCAGATCTGCGGCCCACTATGCAATCGCAAACCTACTTTGTGGACCGCATAATGGATGCCGACAGGGCAGGCGACTGCCCAAACTGAGGGCAATAATACGGTCCAAAATGCAACCGCATAACGGTTATGCGGTGCACTATGCGACTGCATAACAGTTATGCGGGTCGCATAATGACCGCATAACCGAAAAGTTGGGTCACCCAGTTGAAGCCGCTTTTGCGGCAGGTTTGCGGGACGCATTCCCGTTCTGTGATCGCACATGCGACCGCATTTTTGAGTCCGGGCATCCCATTTTCTAATTTTTAAATCCGACCCCAGACCAATATAAAACCCATTCCTCATCATTGTAAGCCAAATTTCTGGTAATTTAGAGTGAGGAAGAGGGGTCCTAGAGAGAGGGAGTAATCTCATCAATTGGCCTTCAATTCTTATCTAAAAACCTTGAATATTATCAAGGGTCTCCTTCCCAAGAGGTAAGCATATATCACCCAAACTCTTAATTCCATAGTGTAGCTATAATGGGTCATTGAAGAGGTAACTCATGAGGGTAAGAGTGGTCACCTTGCATGCATGTAATCAAGTAGTCCTAAATCATATAAGGGAAATAGGTTGGAGTAATCTTTCACTAAAAAGGGACCATGCAACCTTAATTAACACATAATGTTTGATATAATTCTCAAGTGAGCTAGGGCCATAATGATTATTCCTGATTTTGGGTTCAATTGTGCTACATTGTGAAATAGATTGTGGGTGCTAAAGGTTCCGGCAATTGTGAAGAAGTTAAGGAAAACCCCAATTAAGGTATGTATGGCTAACTCTAATCTCCATAGGATGAACTTATTGGTGTTCAAATACCGGGTATGAGTCCCCTGCTTGATTCTTTGAAGAATTGATGGTTTCAATATGTTTAATTTGGGAAAACTCTTGTTTCCATATTGTTCCAAGTTGCTATCATGTCACTATGCTACTTGAAAATGTAAATTTTGATTATCATGCTCTTTTCTTTATTATTTGTACGAATCCTTATATGTTGGTTCTAGTTGATATGAAGGATGATTATATGAAACGGTTAAAGAGAGGAATGTAACACAAATGGTTGGATATGTCCAAGTGCCAAGAAATGTATGATAAATAATGGAAAAAGAAATGTAAATCGAATAATTAAAATTGATATGGTCATGTCCCAAAGTGAGATGGATTAGCCGATCGGGCTGAGATCGGACTCCATGTTGTACACATGGTGGTAATTGCATCGAAAGTATGATATTGGTAATGTCTCACTGTGTCAAGTGAGATGGCTTAGCCGATCGGGCCGAGATCGGACTTCGTGTGAAAACGACACGGTGGTAATATGAATTATGATGCTGATGATGTCTCACTTGGGATAGCTTAGCCGGTCGGGCCGAGACCGGACTCCGTGTGAGAAAGACACAGTGGTATTAAAAGGATTGTGGCACTTGGTTTTAAAATACGACTATTCAAAAGATGGAATAACGGATTAAGAAACCATGGTGACTCTTGTTTGTGTTCCTCCTATTTTTGTGAAATGTTATTTGATGCCTCTAATTGCATTACTACATGTTTACTGTTTGTTCTATCTAGAGTAGAGTTTGTTCATACATACTAGTACTATTCGATGGTACTAACGTCCCTTTTGCCGGGGGCGCTACATCTTCTTATGGATGTAGGTGGCTATGTAGCTGGTAGCGGTGATCGTCGGTAGTAGTGCCTTCTCCTCCTCCTTACAGCAATTATGGTCAGTCCCATTTCCTCTCGGGGCCGTGTATAAAAATGTGTTGCTCTCCTTTTGTATATGTTGTTCTGTTTTGAGGTATTGCCGGTGCCTTGTCGCCGGCAGAACCATGTTCATCTTCTTTATCTTAGAGGCTCCGTAGACACTCATGTGGGTCATGTATGTTGTTGGGTAGTTGTTGGGTTAACGTGTAACTGTAATCCCATCTCATAAAGATTGTAATTAGCATGTATGTTTCGGAAGACCTAATTTTTGGATATCGGTGCGTAAGAAAGAATGGATTAATATCATGAACATACGCTTTTGATTTATTTCCTACTAACTCAGTAAACGATGTTATAACATAACCACGGGGCGTAAATAAGACGGGTAGGAAAGGCCGAACAGGCTTGCTGGACTGGGTTCACTCAGTTAAGCTCCGGTCGCGTCCCCCAGGGTTGGGGCGTGACACCCCCCCCCTCAAAAAACAATTCACCTTTAACTCTCATAAACTAGGTGTAATAATTCATGGAATATTAATATCTATCATCAAAATCAAGTAAAGTTTGCTTAAACCCTCAATTGAAGTGAGAAAGCCTCCAAAAATTGCCCCTAGATGAGCTTCACAAATCCAAATAATGAGAAAATAGCCAAACCCTTCGAAATAATATTTTGTCCAGCATTTTCGCATTCGCGAACAAACTACCGCATCTGCGGCTCCGCTCCTGCGGACAAAATCTCACACCTGTGAGTCTCACTTAATCTTCCGACCTCCTACACCTTCGGGTTCGCTTCTGCGCCCCAACTTCTGCATCTGCGGTACCTCTCTCCTCCAGCCCAGCTATGCTTATGTGTCCCCATCCCGCATTTGTGACTAAAATTCCGCAGATGCGAAAACACCAGAACTTAGTAATGTCAGCAATGTCAAGTCAATCCAACATGATCCAAAATCCATCAAAAACACACCATCCCCTCTCCCGAAACACTGTCCATACATACCAACCAATTGTAAAACATAACTTTGACCTACTCGAGGCCTCAAATCACGCAAAACAACATCAAAACCACGAATCACACTCCAATTCAAGCCTAAGAAACTTATGAACTTTCAACCTCCAAAACTCATGCCGAACCACATCAAATCAACTCGGAATGACCTCAAATTTTGCATACAAGTCCTGAGTGACACAGCAGACCTATTCCAACTGTCGTAACCACAATCCTAACCCGACAGCATCAAAGTCAACTCCCGATCAAACCTGTGAACCTTCCAAACCTTTAACTTTTCAACTTTCGCCAAATAGAATCAGATTAACCTAGGAACCTCCAAATCTATATTTGGACATATGCCTAAGTCCAAAATCACCATATGGATCTAATGAAACCATAAAAACACTATTCTGGGATCATTTATACAAAAGTCAAACTCCAGTCATCCCTTTTAACTTAAGCTTCCAACCTTGGAAGTAAGTGTCCCAATTCAATCCAAATCTTCCCCGAAACCAGAACAACCACCCTCGCAAGCCACATAACGGTAAATACACATATATAAAGAATCAAATAGGGGAAACGAGGCTAAAAAACATAAAACGACCGATCAGGTCGATACAATGACTATCATCCTTGCTTGCACAAAAACATTTTCGTACCATGAACTCCCATCCTCACTTGCTCAGAAATACCCTTA
Organism: Nicotiana undulata; assembly: GCA_005239495.1. NCBI lineage: Eukaryota > Viridiplantae > Streptophyta > Magnoliopsida > Solanales > Solanaceae > Nicotiana > Nicotiana undulata. The sequence goes on from ML275937.1 coordinate 13,580, forward strand.
GTGCCAATATCATATCGCTATTTCTCACCAAGTACGAAAATACCGTTTGTGCAATAATTTAAAATTTCAAGAAGCATGAAAACACCCTTCGTGAATAAATCATTCTTCCTCTCAAGCACGAAAATACCCTGCATGCAATACACTTTTCTTAGCCAAACATATATAAAATGGTACGACTCAAGGTGGGAGGCATAGATAACATCAAGAAGAGTTACTAAGTATAATACTTCAAGTGAGTGATAATCATAACTTTTGTACCAATAGGAAAGCTTATATTTCAAGAACTATAACATTCAAGAAGCTTAAGCATGATCTTTAGCATGATATGGAAACTCAAGTATCATAAGAAAAACATATATAGATATATGTTTATGATATAAAGTATGACTTTAACTCAATCGAGTAGGTTAAAAATCCAAGAATAGTCTGTCATGTTCAATTAGGATATCATAAACTAAGATATGATCTATAGCATGCTTATTTGTGCTCATGTTACTATAGGAATTAAGTGGAGTATAAGTCAAGAAGAACACGCAATTCAACAGGGCACCAAGTAACCTACAATCTACCCCGAGCATGAATACCTATGGAACATGCATATACATTCATCACCTCGCATATGCATCATCCCTACATGTAGCAAACAATATTATTTATTAAGAAAAATTCCCTCAAACCAAAGCTAGGCAAGACACTTACCTTATCTGGGCTAGTCCAAACATCAAAAATTGTGTTTCCTTAAGAAATTACCTCTAAGCGGTTCGAATCTAGCCAATCATCAAAGGAAGTCAACCAATGCCATAGGAAGTAATCTCAATCAATAAAACCTCGATCTTTGAAGAACTTCTCAAAAGTCAACCTCGGGCTCGTATGCCCAAAACACGAAACCAATACCCAAATCCGATGACCCATAACTTGTCGAGTCCAAATATATGATTAGATTCCAAAATTGAGTCTAAATTGGTACTCAAATCCTCAAAATATACTTTCTTAAAGTGTAGTCAAAAACCCTAAATTTCATATTGATATTGCATGTTTTTGGCGTAGAAATTCATGTGGATTATTGAAATAGAATTACAAATAGGTAGAAATCAGTTACCCTTTTGCGTTGTATGAAAATTCCCTTGAAAAATCGCCCCTCACCAAGTCTTAGGTTAAAAATACGAAAGAAGGTGCTAAAATCATGAAATTCAACTCCTAACCAGGTTGTAAATGCCGCATTTGCGGCAAAAAGTTCGCAATTGCAACCACAGATTCACAATTGCGACCACACGTTCGTAATTGCAACCAAGGTTCGCAATTGCGATCAGAAGTTCACAAATGCGGAGTTTGCAATTGCGACCAAAAGTTCGCAATTGCGAAGTATCAGCACCAACAATCCCAAACTCCACCGAAATAATCCAAAATCACCCTGAAATTCATCTGAAACCTCCCAAACACAAATCATATATGCATTTCAATCATAAAACATGCTACAAACATCCTCGCACACTCAAAACACCGAAAAGAGGTCATCTTGACCCGATGTTGACCATGGTCAAACTCTAAATCCTTAACTTAACTAGTCTTTCAACTAATGACCCAAAACACACCCGGGCCCCTCGGGACCCCGTCCAATCATACAAACAAGCACAAATACCTTATTATAAATTGTACAAAGTTTCAAAACATGAATAACAACATCAAAACCAATAATCGAAGATCGAATCCATCTCTAAACTTTCAAACATTCAAATTTCGTCGAATGCATCTGAATCACACTTAGACATTCCAGATGACAACTAAACTTTGAACACAAGTTACAATCAACCAAATGAACCTATTCAAAGTTTCAGGACACCAGTCAAAGCCCGATAATACCAAAATCAACCCCGGTAAAACTTATGAACTCTCCTAAACTTCAATAGCCAACTTTAGGCAAATAGAGCCAAACCTTCTAGAAATCTCCAAATTTAAATTCGAACATATGCACAAGTCCAAAATCACAGTACAAACCTATTTCAACCCTTACATTTCTATCCTGAGGTTGTTTACAAGTCAAACCTTGGTTAACTTTTCCGGCTTAAAGCTTCAAAATTGAGAATTACTCTATCATATCAATCCCAAAACTTTTTGAAAATTAAAACTAACCATACACGTAGGTCATAATCAGTGTTTTAAAAGGCATTTTTAGGGCGAGCCGTACCAAAAATGCCCCGAGATGATGGTGTGGGGAGAAAGTCTCAAGAGGCGGACGACCAGCAATAGTTTGAGGGGCGTTTTTGTAATGAGGCGTAAGCCTTAGAAATTTTTTCAAATTAAAACTAAATTTGTTGAATAAGTCCTTCATATAATACCCATATTCTCAAAAGTCAGCTTGTAATTACTCAAAAGCTTTAAAAAGTAGCTGAATATATTAAATTTAAAAGTCAATACCTTTTTTATTCATTATAGCCCTCATTTATGGTCTTTTCCAATTCTTTATCTTGTTCGCTAGTCTGCTAATATTTCTCAAAACAATGAATGTTCAATTTTTTTTTATGAATACAAAGAGAACTACATTATCCTTCATAGCATCAAGTTCAAAGTTCAAATTGCAGGTTAGTCATATTTATTGTTCCTACATGTACAAAACTTTATTATTTTTGACTCAAGTTACTTGTGCTTGTAAGTAGCCTATAATAAATTATTTAGACTAGTTTTTTTGTGGGGATGGAGCACACAACACACACACACGCGCGCATATATATATATATATATATATATATATATATATATATGTATGTATGTATGTATATATATATATGTATGTATGTATGTATAGTTTTTGTAATGTTTATGCAATTTTACTTGTTTATAAGTATTTATTGTAATTATATTATTTTATAAAATATTAAAAATTAAATACCGATGGAGCTTACGCCTCGTGCCTCGGGGCTTACGCCTAGCTGAGGCATATGTAAAACGCCTCGCCTTACACCCACGCCTATTAAAACGCTGGTCATAATACATCATGTGAAGTTACTCAAAATCTAAACTACCAAACAGAATGCTAACGCTCAAAACGATCAAACGAATCGTTACATAAACCCAATAAAAGTCCACGGATCAAAAGCAACAAATCCAATCCATCATGTATTGTATCATAATTTATTGTTGATACATCACCTTGTGCTTAATTCTTTTACTCTCATTCGTGCCTTAATCTTCCATATGTCTGCTGGTTCAAAATATTGCAAAATTAACTACATTTATTGTATAAAATTTAACAACATAAAAGATATTTAAAAAAAATACAAACACATGAAAATACAAGTTTACATAGTAAAGTGTTTTGGTACCACGAAAATATTTTTCAAAAAATATTTAGAAAATATTTTCTTGAGAAGGAAATATTTCCTCTTAACCAAATTCTAAAAAAAAACTATAATAGTCGTTAGAAAATAGAGGCATAATTGTAAACTTTTGGATCTTAAATTCTTATCCAATATGTAATTGTTGTGTTCTATTCAAATTATTTTTTATTGAATTGAACTCTATTTTAATAATTTCGTATAAATATATGTTTTCAATGGATTTATCTTCAACGATGGATGTTAGTACTCCATAATCACCAAGCATTTTTTACAAGACTAACTTGGTCGAAACGGATTAAAATTTCATTAGATAATATTCCTAATCGTATTCTTTCCGTTTGTAACATATTTTTTTAATATGAAATCTATTTTTTTAAAGTGTGAACTTTATATATAAGGGTAAAAAGTAAAATTGTATCTTGCGAAAGGCCTTTGTACTTTCAATATAAATAATTTTAGTGTATGTCCGTTGCACATGTGTGTAATCAATCAATTAAAAATATATTTAAGAAAAATAATAGTTTACATTAAAATAAATGTAACGTTTGTTCAAATGATGTAAACAAATGTTATTACTTTGACACTATAATTTATATGCATTGACACTATAATTTATATGCAAAAATGATGAATTTAGTTAAATTAGTTGTTCAGTATTTATAATTATACGAACTTTATAATATAAAATACAAATTAGTATTAGTACTCGCGCGGATGCGCGAACATTAATCATGTTAAATATTTGAGTTATTTGGATTATATGTAAATAATCTTAAAATTTAAACTTTCTCGATAAATATAGATAATCATTGGATATTAATTAAGAAACACTACATGAAAATTATTAAACATTTCTTAAAATTTCTAGTTATAATTCTATTTTTCTTTTTAATACGATTCTCGCCGGTGTCATTAGATCCAAAAAATAGCCATGAAGCAACATAATATCTCATATCTATAGCAAAACAATCAAAGGTTGAGACTATGAAGGACTCTTTGGATACGACTTGACTTTTTTACTATTGCTTGAACTCTTATTTGGTGTGTTGATATTTTCTAAAAAATATTTCTATTTAAAATTTTCAGTTTCTAAAACCTTATTTTTCAATAACAATTATTTTTATAACAATGTAAGTGAAAGTATTATCCTTAATTCAAAACTCATTTTAGTCAGCTATCTAAAATTTAAAAAATTCTTATTTCTGGTTTTTAAATTTTTCATACATTTTTTTTATATTTATTTTCTTTTACCTTATTTTTTTTATGTCTTTCTTTCTTTTGTTACAAAAAATTAATTTATTTCGTAATAAAAGGATGAGTTTTAATAGAAATTGTCTACATAAGAACTTTATTTATACTTTTAGCCTTTGGTTGAAGTTCTGTCATATTTTTCTTTTGGCTTTATCTTATCAGCCTGAATAGATGCTCATCCAACCACTTCAATTAAAAATATTGAGGATGTGTAATTTATATATAATTCATATATAACATGTGTATAACCGTATTTAATCGGTATATCATCTATGTATATTATCTATAAAAAATAAACAATCAATATGGCCGGATAGTTATGTAATAATTCATAAGATTTCGATTTCTTGATTTACCCATGATATGACTTCTATTATAATTATTTTAAAAACTCTCTAATAAAATTTAAAAACATCTTATCTTTTATTTTAAAAATTGCATTATAATTTAAAAATAATCCCATTTCGAAATAAATTGTTTATATTATAAAAATAACTATTTCATGTCATACAAATTTTTTTAAAATATACTTTATGTTACATTTGAAAATCGCTATAGAACCCATCAAGTAGAAACCAATATTTCTCTTTTTGAATTCGAGATAAAAATCTTTTACATAATCTAATGATTCAAAACTAATATTCTACAATAAAAAAAAATACTATACCCTTGCAATGTTGGTTTGACTGCAGCTAAATGAAGAGGTTTCGGCTTATACCCTTCAATTCCTAAAAGGTGTTAAATAGAAATTAATATAGCAATTATATAGCGAAAGTTTTGTTATTTGTTTGATGTCCATTTATATAAATTGACTCTTCAAACAAATATTTTTCAAAAAGAAAAAAAAACTTGTGTCGAGTATTGACTGATTTTTGTAATGTTTCTTTCTCCAGCATGTAGGTTTACTTCATTTTATATGTAAGTAAATTTTTATCAACTTTTAAACTTTTTTTTGTTATCTTGATAAGCATAGACGTGTAACTTATATATTACATTTATTTTAAAAGAAATTCGCTTTAATCAAATCTAGCTATAGTGTTTTAAATAACTAAATAGGATTTTAAATGTAAAAGAGTTATAGTTATATGAATTTTTTTTTTTGCCAGAGGCGAAGTAGTATTTATATAATTTGAATTAAGATAACAAAAGTTCCTGATATGATTGCATATGATTATTAACTGAATTAAGTATGATAACATATAAGTTATAAATATTTATATGACTGTATATTATTTTATTTAAAATAAAATTATTTGAAAAAAAAAAGATATCACTTTGTTTTTGAATAGATTAAAAAAATACATAATATAAATTGAAATAGGGATGGACATAATACCGACCGAACCAAAAATTTCTATTTATTCAGTTTCGATTTTTTGGTTTATTCCGTCGATTTGCGGTTTAAAGTTTTAAAAAGTTTGGTGTTCGGTTCGGTGATTGGTTTTAATGGTCGATTTTCAGTTAAACTGAAAAATTGAATTTTCTACTCGTTTTTCACATTCCTTGTTTTCACTATTTTTTTTTTTGGTTAAAAAGGATATATAACTAGTTAGCAAAGACATTATATAGACGAGGAGGCATTGTTTGGGTACTGAAGTACCCCTACCGCAGAAATATTTTCTAGAATTGTTTTCACTACTCACTTCAGATGACCCATAGCTTAAAGCTAATTTGCTAGAAAATATGAGGAAGTGTTAAATCTTAAATAATTTGGTAAGAGGAAAAGGAAAGAAGATGAGGGGTTTCAATTATCTAAGCATTGCTCTTCCTAATCATTCTTCTTACTCTAAGCTTCTGCTTCTTTCTTCTGTCAGGTCATTTTTGTTTCATTTCATTTTAAGTTCTTAAAAAAGAATATGAATTTTTATTGTGCTTGCTGATTTATTACTTACTTCATTGGTCTTTCGTAGTGGAAAATAGATCAAAAAAATTAATCTTTGGTAGTGGCGGAAACGAACATAACAATGGGAGATATCATCAGCAATGGCATTAGCTTTAGCTTTCTCTTCCGTATCAAATTGTACTATGATCAACACCACAACATAAACTTTGATACAGCAACATAAACGAAAAATATATGTTCCATATTTTATGTGTTTTTTTTAAAGATATATATACGTAGTAGAAGCATCGGCTGCAAAAAGTAATCTACTCTCGTTATTTCGTACTATTTTTGTCATGGTATGAAACCGAAAATCAAACCCACATCGAATAAATCGAATCGAAATTATTGTGGCCCAATTTTAATTAATAAAATCACAAATTGAAAATCAAATTAACAGAACAAATAATACAAAACCAAACCGAACCAACTTATGGCCATCCCTAAATTGAAATAGAGGGCTTTTAAAAACTTTTATTAGAAAAACCCAATATAATTGATACAATATCAAGTGCCTAAAAGCATATCCAGTGAGATTTTATACTGTGAGCGAGAAAGTAGTGGTGGTATCAGCCGAGGAAGCACCGGAAAAACAACAATGGATAAAGCAACACCTATACGCAATTCCCATACATCCACCGCCGATCTACTTACCTGGTCGGATGTTCCGCCGTCGTCCAATTCTTCAGCCGCCTTCACTCCCGGCGGTGCCTCTTGTCATCATTTCGGCTCCGGCGCTCGCTCTCATCAGGCGAGTCATCCTTTCATCAAATCTAATCCAATGTTGTAGTATGAAACCTAAATTGTTTAAGATTTAATATTTGTTAACTTATTTAGTTCATCTTTAAATAGGATTTGTAGTCAGAATTACATGAAATAGATTTTCTAGTTTCTAGGTTTGATACTATTACAAATAGAGGTGTTGCTAACTATTTTTATGTGTGGAGAATTGTAGAGATCGTTCAAAGATTTAATGAGTAAAAGAATTTTTCCTTCAGCTATTGTGTAATTTAGGGTTTTTGCTTTTTTTGTTTTCCTGTTTCCTTTGCAGCCATCTGATGGAATCAGTAAGGTATTTAGTGGTCAGATCACTACTGAAGAAGCTGAAAGCTTAAACATCCGGTAACACAAAGGAGTAATTTAATTCGTTTTTTAATTGTTTGGCATTTTCATTAGCCTCTTTTTTTCTCTCCATATTTTGCGTGCATGATTTTCTAACATGCTCTCTTCTTCTATGCTGTCATGATTCTTTTTTATTTTTAAACGTTCAGATCTTTGCTTTTTCTCCTTATATACCGGCAATTCGATAATTTCTTAGATAGTTAGATCTGATAATGCATTTTATTATTTATTTTTGCTTCCTTTTTGAATCTCATGTTAGTATTTATTAGAGCTAGTATTCATCTGCTCACACGGGTGGAGTTAGAGGCCAAAGTATGGGTTCGACCGCAGTAACTTTAATCCAAACTTTATATTTGTCTTAAGAAATTCATTTAATATGTACAAATTATTAATTTAGAACCCAATAACTTAAAATGGCTAGAATCCTAAACCCACGAATTTCAAATCCTTGTTCCGCCTTTGTCTGCTCATGCATGCCTTTGTTACAACAACCCAGTATAATCCCACAAGTGGGGTCTGGGGAGGGTAGTGTATACGCAGAGCTTACCCCTACTCTAGGGTAGAGAGGCTGTTTCCAATGACCCTCGGCATCCTTCCCTCAAAGAACTCCCCACCTTGCTCTTGGGGTGACTCGAACTCACAACCTCTTGGTTGGAAGTGGAGGATGCTTGCCATCATGCATGCCTTTGTTGATCTATATATATATATATGCCTATCCAATTGTCTTGTTTCAACTGGTTCTGTTTGCTTACTATGACTCTAAATTTCATTTGGTATCAGTATAGGCTTTTATTTCTTTGGGAAGGTGGCTTGAGTACTGAAAATTAGTTAAGCAAAGGGCTAACGAGTCCCCCTGTTGAATAGTTTGCATAGGCAATAACTTTGTCTTAGACATCATTGGTTTAATCTAAATTGTATTGACAATGACAAAGTGGTCATTGGGTAAAGATATTAGTTTCTTGTTCCTGAGACATGTCATAGTTGACTATATTAGTAGGTATTTTAGTTTGATGTTTTCTTGTTGATAACTGGTAGCATACACTGGGTTTTAAAATTTGACATTTGGCGTGTTGATAGGAAGTGTAACAAATTTGAGTATTTCACTAACAAGCGAGAAGGCTATGGGGAAATTTTTGAGGAAAATAAAAGACTATGATGGACAAGGAAATTTTTTATGACCATTAAGATTATTATATTATCAGAATCAAGAAAATCGATATCATTAGGATTAAATTGGTGAAATTACAGCTTCATGCTCTTGTGTTTGCTCTGAAAAGCCAAAAAAAATCACTCAATTTTATTAATGCCCTCATCTTTGACCTACTTGAAGTAGGTTGCCTTCAATTTTGCATATTATTTCTGTGTCAAGTCCAAGAGATGCTCATATCTGGTTTGTACCCATTTCGTGGACTGAAATATTCTTCTAATGAGTAGTTATGAAGCCTTGGGGAATTAGAAAGTTTTTATGGTGTATTGGGAACTAATATAGCTTAAGAATATAAGTAGCAAACAGCTGCCGAGAATTAAATGGCAGTGTTTTGGAGAGCGAGAAGCAAAAAAAAGCGATAAGGCCTTGCTTATCGCTTGCTTCACTGAACGTGCTTTTTTTTTTTTCATGTTAAGAGCAATTTAATACATAAATAAAAAATATTAAATAGGCATAGATAAATGACCAAAAAGACATTGAAATATTTAATAACCAGTGTTTTGGCTTGATGCCACTGAATAAAAAGACAGAATTTACTACAATCACCAAAAAAAAAAAAAAAAACCAGTGAGGACAGAAAAAATTGCAGAACAGTCAACAGTGATTTTGAAAAAACCGAGCAGAACAGAGAAAAAAGAAGAGCAGGACATAGAAAATAACTGTTGGAAGTCGAAGAACTGAAAAAAAATAGAAAAGAAGAAGAGAAAAAGAGAAAGAAGAGAAGAAAAGAGGAGTCGCGAGGAAGCATGTAAAGCAGAGAAAAGAAGAAGACGAAGAGAAGAGAATAAAGAGAAGAAGAGAAACTTACCTCGAAAGAAGGCGCAACAGTCAAGAGAAGAGGAAGAGCAGTCCACTCGAAGCAGATTTTTGGAAGAGAAGTCGCGTAAGAGTGTATTTTAATATTTTTAAAATAAAACCCTAGGCAGCCGTCGAGCTCGCTTAAGCGAGCTTTTCTCGATCGCGTCGCTTCTGGGCCTGAAGCGTGCGCTTTTTAACCTATGCCTCGCTTTAGGCAGAAAACCGCAAGGGTTGCGCCTCACTTCTCGCTTCTCGCTTAAAGCGCAGAAGCGCTCTCTTTTAATAACACTGTTAAATGGAGTGCAAAACTCCAAGTTGTTTGTCCTGGTTATGCACCATGAAGGGCATGCTATCTAACTAGCATTTGTTATCTCCTTTTTTTATTTCTTTATTGATCAATGATCTTGTAAAGTTAGGCATACAGAGATGAATGGCACTTCTAGGTTGACATTTAATTTTGTGTTAATTCTTTTCTCCACCTCTGCAGAGTTTGAGAGTAGTGGAAGCAAAATTAGGATTGTGTTGTCTTAACTCGTAAATATTTTCTTTGATAAGGTAAGATAAATTTCATTGTTAGAGTACCAAGAAGGTACTACACACAACAAAAAAGAGACTACAACATTACTGGTTTAATATACCCCCAAGAGTTCCAAAAAAAACAAAATACTCCAGCAGCAACAACAATAACAACAACCACGAACCCAGTGTAATCCCACAAGTGGGGAGGGTAGTGTGTACGTAGACCTACCCCTACCTTGTAAAGGTAGAGAGTCTGTTTCCGAGAAATACTCCGACAGCAAAAGTTTGGATTCTTGAAATTTATTACCTTATCAAAAAAAGAAAAGTATAGATTCATCTGTTCTTTACATAAGAGATATGATGTCTTTGATCTTCAAAGCATCTCTTATTCTTTTCCAACTAGATAGTCCAAAAGATGCAAGAGGAATGGTCTTCCAGACTTGCTTCATCTTTTGCTCATTTTCTGAGTGTGCCAGCACTCCAATTAGGGGTGGCAAATGGGCGGGTTGGGTCGAAGTTGGCCGGGTCAAGATGGGTTAGGTCAATAAATGGGTCATTGCCCAACCCAGCCTAAAGTGTACTTGGGTTAAGATGGGCTGGGTCAAGATGGGCTAAACAATGGGTCATAACCCAACCCGCCCAACTTGACCCATGTTTTTGAACTATGCTCATCTTGCATTAAAAAATCTTTTTACCTTAAAATGTGTAAGTTGAAAAATATTTTGCGGGTGGAG
>ML275938.1:0-66541 GCA_005239495.1 Nicotiana undulata
TTTAGGTAGTTGTTGAACAACACCACTCCCAAAGTATATGAGGGATCCATAACTGAGGGTTTAGAGGATGGATTAGGGATAACGATACCTCGGGTGCAATCTAAAGTGAACTGTAATGAAATCTAGCTAGCGTAACTTGGGAAAGTGCGTTAGTAAATTATCATAATTACTTGGTAAAGATTTATGATAACTGCAGGGTTCATGATTGATAGAGATAACTAAGTCGAAACTATAGGAAATAACAATAAGGGAAATCAACAACGTGGGGAACCCATAACCTTAGACCTTTAATCCAATTATTTACAACTTCTTGTTAGTTAATCTTTGTTTTATTAATTCTGTTCAGCTGCAGTAGTAAAAACAACACCAAGTAATATTCATAACTTTTGGGAAAGTTGATTATTGAGAATCTAGTACTCTAACAACAACAATTGATAGGTTAATTCCCTGTGGGATTCGACTCTGGGCTAAATACTCAGATTATATTTGCAACACCCTCTTAGTCTTTTTAGAAGACACAGTTGAGCGTGATCAAATTTTGGCGCCGTTGCCGGGGAATTAAAGGTATTATCAATTGTAGTTGGAGGAAAATACAAAATTCTTAAGTGTAGTCAATTTTCTTTGATTTTATTCATATTTTGAATTTCTTTTATATGACTGTGCACAACCCACGACGGAGAATTTGTCCACAACAATAGTAGTCCCACAAATACAGGCTGAATCTTTTCAGATCACAGATAACATGCTGTACTTGTTGCAAAACAAGGGGCTATTTTCGGGGTCGAACATTGAGGATCCTCTATCAGCTTGTCTCATGAACCTAGATGAAGCTAATGGAGAAGACTTGGCAGAGTGGGTACTTGCTCTTGAAGGCCAAGGTTTTTGGGAAAGAGATCTCGAATTTGAGCCTTTGCACTTAGAGGGAAGAAAAACTCCTCCAGCCAAGGACATTGATGATACGTATTTAGTTGACTCTAGTGTGATTGGTGTTGAGGATGTTGAAAGTCTTGAAGTTCATGTGTTTGAGCGCATTGGTCCACACTCCAAACATTTTTCCACATTATGTTTGGATGATGATATGGGAATAGAGTCATCCGAACCAATTGAAGAGTCAAGGAATGAGGAACAAGGTGCATATATTCTGGAATTCTTCTTGCCAGAAAGTCAGGATTACATACCTCATACAAAGGCCAAGGAATGCAGAACACTACATTATTTCCTTGGGCCAGTTAGATTCGTTCCACCGCCCCATGACCATAATCATAAGCTTGAATAAAAACTTGGGGTTCAATTCATAAGCTCGAGGTGGAGGCAAAAAGTGATTCACGTCGTGCCGCGACGTTAAATCAAGCGCTTGTTGGGAGGAAACCCATCTTTATTGCTTTATTTTATTTTTATTATTTATTATTTTTGTATTATATTATTTTTGTAGTGTCGATTTTTGATTTTTTTAGGAGCATGGAAAGCAAAAGCTATTGGAAGGATGCAACATCAAACCATTGGTTGGAACTAAGTGTGAGATACCCGCACGAAGGACCAGGCCTGAGAGAAGTCTGAGTACCCCATGAGATGCTAGTGCTTCGGCCTTTGGCCTACCAGAGAGTTTCTTTTACCCTCTTGTATGTATGGGTGTGCATCGGGGACAATGCAATTTTAAGTGTGGGCTGAGGAGATTGTCTGTGTGACTTTCTATGCTATCTTAGTTGTGTCAGTTTAATGGAATAATATTTTTTTTTACATAAATAGCAAAGATTGGACTTTTCTCGACGATGGATCTATTAGACAATTTTCTTGAGGGATTTAAGTCAAAAAAAAAAAAAAAAAATCTTTTGTTAGGTAGTATAGCAATTTCCCCTTGGTTTTTCTTTGTGCCGCGGTTCTTTTTCAAGGGTTTTGTTTGAACCGGGTGTAGTTAGTTTTTTTTAGGAATAGGAGCTATTGTGTTGTGTTTTGAATTGAAGCAATATCTCTTGACTTTGTTATGCCTTGAATAGTGAGTACTTTGGTTGTGACGCTTAGGCTCAGTTTTTGACTCTTGTATAAGTACCTTAAATTGTATGATTTTAAATTTTCTTAACTGCTTTGACTAGAGTGTCTTGATGAATCCAATCCTGAGTGAGTTATGTGCTATATGTGTGTGAGGTTTGTGTGTTATTCTGTGCATTTCATTTGATGCCTAGAACTTGCCCCGTGTGTTTGCAAAGCAAAATAGTACTTTAGTTCAGTCTTGGAAGTGATATAGGCGTTTCTTTGTTGAGCCAGTATGTATATTTTACCCGCCTAATTGTTACGTATCGTAGTTAACCCCTTTGAGCCTGTAATCCTGTTTCTTTGGCAACCACATTACAAGCCTTACCCATTTGTTTTAATTAACTATCTATTTGAACCTTTTAACCTCTCATGAGCACTTGAATCGTTATGAACTGTGTAAAAGTTAAAGTGTGGGGTGGTTGGTTTGGCTTTTGAGTGGAACTAATGAAATAAGGAGAAAGGTGCACTGTTTTGAAAAAGTAAGAGTCACTTGAAAAAAAAAAGGGAAGAAAAAACTAGTTGTATTGTTGTGAGTAAAAAATCTATAGCCTTGATAAGTGGTGACTCTTGATATAATTGTGCTTAAAGAAGTATGGGGTAACATACATTTATGTGAAGGCGAAGTTTGGTTTGACATAAATATGGGGTTTGAATGTTAAAATATATGTATTAAAGTGCTTAGGGAGGTGTAGTCACTCTTATATCTAAATATATCCTACCCGTCCCGCAGCCTACATTACAACCAAATAAAGTCATACTTGATCCTAGACTGAATGAACTCGATTAGTAGAGTAGTACACTACGGGCAAGCCTATGGTGCATCTTTTGTGGCACATGAATGTTATTTCTGAGAGTGAGTGAATTCTTTCTATCTTAAGTTCCTATGTGTTCTTAAATTTTATTGTGTGGAACTACTCTCTTTTGTTGTGTGAGGGCACTTGATTCATGAAGGAAAGGTAATGTCAGTGACCTCTATGTTAGAGTAAGTGGGTGAGCTGTGAATAATGCGTGGTACTTGTGAGTCAAATCTTGAGGTGAAGATGTTACGCTTTAGTGCTTAATCTATTTTAAATATTCTTGGTATGATGATTTAGGAGAATTGCTTAAAAAGGTCGTGTCTATATAAAGTGTAGTTTGGTTGCTCGAGAACGAGCAATGGTTTAAGTGTGGGGTGTTGATGACAGGCTATAATTACGTATTTTATTCGCTTATTATACTCTAGTTTACTTCACTTTAATTGAGTTTGAGCTTTAATCACTAGTGTTTTGCACTAACTGTGTGCTTTATGCCTTGTAGGAGTGATTCCGAGCTATATAGATGTTATAGAATGAATTTAAGTGATTTGGAGCTTTGAAATCTGAGTAAAAGCTCAAGGAATTAAGCCGGGATCGTGTTCGGGGGTCAAATTTGATAGTTGAAAACAAACAAAGACTCGAGGAGGCATATTGTGCACTGTCTAGTAAAATGGACATAAATATTTGATCCGAACTCCATTTGGGCTATATAATATATGGTTGGAAAGCTACCTCAAAGGGCTACAAATTTCATGTTTTACGTTTTTTCAAATTCCAAACAGAACAGGGTATAAAACGCGATCGAAACTGCGATTGCGGACCTGATGCGGACTGGGGCAGAATAAAACCCCACTAGCGCAACCTCTAGCGCGAGATTAGCGTGGCCGCGCTAGTGGCGGCCTGGAAACTTGTCCTTTTCTGCGTAGGAGAAGTTATAATGGGTTGGGCCCGACCCTAATTGGTATATATACATGGGAGAACGTTATTTTTGGGGGATTAGACATATTTTGGACACACAATTCGACCTAAGGAGGCAAGAGACACAATAGGAGCAAGGCGGGAGAATTCTTCTACGAGTTTTTCCTTCTTCTCCTATTTTACATTGATCATGATTTCTTTTGTTGTTTTCAATACAATTATGAGTAGTTAACTTTTCTAATCTAAGATTTTGGTGGAACCTGTTGGGATGAACTAATTGTGATATTAATATAGTTTTGATTTGGTTGTTAATCTCTATTTGTTCAACTACGTTCTTGTTGTAGTTGATTGAAAGGCCATCAATTAGCTGTTCCTATTTAGTGTGTATCTACTTGGGAGAGAGTGCATGTTTAGGTAGTTGTTGAACAACACCACTCCCGAAGTATATGAGGGATCCATAACCGAGAGTTTAGAGGTTGGATTAGGGATAACGATACCTCGGGTGCAATCTAAAGTGAACTGTAATGAAATCTAGCTAGCGTAACTTGGGAAAGTGCGTTTAGTAAATTATCATAATTACTTGGGAAAGATTAATGATAACTGCAGGGTTCATGATTGATAGAGATAACTAAGTCGAAACTATAAGAAATATACAATAAGGGAAATCAACAACATGGGGAAACCATAACCTTAGACCTTTAATCCAATTGTTTACAACTTCTTGTTAGTTAATCTTAGTTTTATTAATTCTGTTCAGCTGTAGTAGTAAAAACAACACCAAGTAATATTCATAACTTTTGGGAAAGTTGATTATTGAGAATCTAGTACTCTAACGACAACAATTGATAGGTTAATTCCCTGTGGGATTCGACTCTGGGCTAAATACTCAGACTATATTTGTAATGCCCGCTTAGTCTTTTTAGAAGACACAATTGAGCGTGATCAGCATCATACTGCCTGGTTTTTGGTGCTCATATTTTACCTGCTGGCAATTTAAGCAACTAGTCACATGTTTCTAAATACCATACTTCATACCTTTCCACCAGTACAATTCACGCCTGTCTTGATACATTTTAGTAGCACTTGGATGGATAGAGTACCGGGAGCTATGGGCTTCTTGAAGAATCAACTGCTTTACATCACCCACCATGGGGATACACAATCTACCATGTCGCCGTTACACACCTCATTATCAATAGCAAATGACTTAACACCACCATTCTGCACTCAATCTCAGAGTCTAATTAGACGGGGATCTTCAAATTGACGAGCCTTAACATGTCAAACCAAGGATGATTGTGCTACCAAACCCGCAAGTAACCTGCCAGGTAATGTATGGTCAATACACACTCCCTGATTATACAAGGCGTGAATATCCACAACCATAGGTTGTTCTTAAGCAGTAAATCAGGCCAAGCTACCCATAGACTTTCTACTCAAGGTGTCTGCCACCACATTCGCCTTCTCGAGATGATACAATATAGTAAGATCATAATCATTAAGTAATTCTAACAACTATCTCTGCTTCAGATCCAGATCTCTTTGCTTGTATATATGTTGCAGACTCTTGTGATCAGTATAGATTTCACACGGCTCACTATAAAGATAGTGACATCATATCTTAAGTGCAAATATGATCGCAACCAATTCAAGTCATGAGTTGGAGAATTCTTTTCATGGTTCTTTAGCTATCGAGAAGCATAAGCTACTACCTTGCCATTCTGCATCAACACACAACCCAAACCGACTCAAGACGCATCACAATAAATAGTAAAAACCTGTCACGACCCCAAATCCTAACCGGCCGTGATAGCGCCTGTCGTGGAACTAGGCTAGCCACTATCACATAGTTTCACATTTCATTTGGTAAAATTTTCCCAAATCATTAATAATTCTTCATAACAAGTATATCATTTTCTAAATCTTTAACAAAGCATAATTTAAGCTAACAGTCTATAACCATTTCCCAGAACTGGAGTCAACAGATCACGAGCATCTAAGAGTAATACTAAGACTGCTAATGTCATAATACAATGCCTCAGAACAAAATACTAAGTATGAAATGAGGGAAGGGAAATGGAGATGCTGTGGACGCTGGACAGCTACCTCGATATCCCAAATGATGGCGCCGTACGGACTCAGATGGCTACCGCTTAGTACCAGTACCTGGATCTGCACACAGAGGTGCAGGGAGTAATGATGAGTACACCAACTCAGTAGTAATGAAAATAAATCAAGTCTGACGATAAAAAACACACAGTAACAAAACATCAATTCACAAATAGTAAAATACTTAATTCTAACAGATATACATTTAGACAATATCTTTAAATCCAGTTTTCCGTGAAAATCCTTTGAATAAGTATGATTTCCAATGGCTATCAATAAAACTCCCAAGAAGCTCAGTATAAAAATGAAACGAATCATAATCAATTACTCAAGTAAAAATATCATCATAAACGCCCCTTGGGCCAAGTCATCACTCATAATTAGTCACTCAGCACCTCACCATCACTCAGTAATAGTCACTCAGCACCTCACAGTCACTCATACCTCCCAATCACTCGGCACTCGGCACTCGCACTCAGTAGGTACCTGCGCTCACTGGGGTGTACAGACTCCGGACGGGCTCCTGCAACCCAAGCACTATAAACATCCAAGTCATGGCAATAATCACTCTGGCACTCAGCCTCTCTCATATCATATATCCTCACAAATAGGCTCTCAGCCTCAATCAGTCAGAAACTCTCAAAATGCCACTCGGGCCATAAATAAACGGGGTTCTCGACCCAAAACAATAGTTTATTTCATGAATGATAATATCAACAAATATGAGTGTCAAAACAATTTAACAAGAATGACTGAGTGTAAATCATAGTTACCACGTGAGGAATATCAGAAAATGCCCCCCAAGGGGTCTAAACAGATCGGCACGAGGCCCCAAACATGGCTTACAACCCGAATATATAAAAAACGTAGGAATATTATTTATCATATGATTTAAAAGTAGTTTCGCAACTCAATAGTGGCCTCATAAGGAACCAATTTCCAATTTCCGAATTCGTGCACGCCACACACTCGTCATCCAATGTGCACGTCACTCAAAAACAGTGAAAGGATGCTAAGTCCGGGGTTTCATACCCTCAGGACAGGACTTAAAGTCATTACTTACCTCAAACTAGCCCGAAAAGCTACTCCGCAATACTCTTGCCCCTCGAATCGGCTCCCGAATGCTCCGAATATATCAAAATCAGATTT
The DNA here is from genome assembly GCA_005239495.1 of Nicotiana undulata. Classification (NCBI taxonomy): domain Eukaryota; kingdom Viridiplantae; phylum Streptophyta; class Magnoliopsida; order Solanales; family Solanaceae; genus Nicotiana; species Nicotiana undulata. The sequence continues at coordinate 7,002 of ML275938.1, forward strand.
ATCACATTAAAATATGCCAGGGGGATGAAACCTAATAAAAAAATATCAACATTAGGCACAATTCCCGAAATTGTCCAAAACATGACCCCGGGCCCACATCTCGGAACTCGATAAAATTTATACCATAATGATCCTCGTCCTCTTGCGAGTCTATACATATAAAGAACACTGAAATCGGTGTCCAAATGACCCCTCAAATTCCCATTAGAAGGTATCTTAATCTCAAGCCCTAATTATCCCCTTTTACACTGATTTTCCCCAAATTAATACCACTAATTAGGTCCTTAATCACATATAATCGAGTTATGAAGTCCATGAACCTTACCTCAATGAAGAACTATCATTTTCCTTTTCAAAAACCCTCCAAAAGCTTGAAACCTGTATGAACAATGGTGAAAAGAAGACCAAAATTCGCTAAGTCCACTTTATATACTTTCTGCCCAGGCTTTTCGCACCTGCGGTCCTATTTCTCGCACCTGCGGACCGCACCGCGGTCAAAGCACCGCACCTGCGACTTTTCATTAAATGGACCCCAGACTCGCACCTGCGGCCTAGGTGTCGCACCTACTGCCCGCAGATGCGGCAAAATCAACCGCTTCAGCGGCTCTTCCTCCAAGGGTCTCAAAACCCGCACCTGCGACCACTCTCGCCGCTTCTGTGGCTCCCATCTGTGGTCCAATATCCGCAGGTGCGGAAATGACAGCAACAACAATCTCAGCAGCAACAATAAGTTTCCAAACTCCCCGTTGATCACTCAAAACAATCCCGAGCCCCTCGAGACCTCAACCAAACATACCAACACATCCCATCACCTCATTCAAACTTATTCGAACCTTCGAAACGCCAAAAACAATGCAAAAACACCAAAACCACATCGAATTCAAGCCTATGAACTTTGAAATTTCTAAATTCCATCAACGATGCCGAAACCATCCAAAACACCTCCGATTGACCTGAAAATTTGCACACATATCCAAAATGACATTACGAACCTGCTCCAACTGTCGGAATTCCATTCCGACCCCGATAGCCTATTTTCCACTACCGACCGAAAATCACCAAAAACTAACTTTCGCCAATTCAAGCCTAATTCTACATCGGACATCGAAAACTCATTCCGAACACACTCCCAAATCACCTAACGAAGCTATTCGAGCCATAAAATCTGCATTTCGAGATCGTTTACCAATAAGTCAACTCCCAATTGACTTTTTCAACTATAAGGCTACTTTTAGAGACTAAGTATTTCAATTCTCACTACACCCATTCCGAACCCGAGCCAACCGACTCCAACATATCATAAACAGTGCATGATAAGGCAAAAACAGTAATAATAAAGCAGATTCTACGGAACAACCGTCCGGGTCGTTACAAAACCCCTGCACCTGTAGGTAGTGTCAAAATCGAATTTGTAGTCAACGCAATCTTCAATTTCTAAAAACTTTCTTCACACTCATTTGACCACTGAAATGCAACACCTTTCTGAGTCAATCGTGTCAATGGAGTGGCTATCTTTGAGAAACCTTCAACAAACCTTCTATAATATCCGGCTAGGCCTAAGAAGCTATGTATCTCCGTAGGAGTAGTGGTTCGAGGCCAATCTCGAACTGCCTCTCTCTTCTTTGGATCAAATCGAATTACATCTCGTGACACCACATGTCCCAAAAAGGAAACTGTACCCAACCAAAATTCACACTTTGAGAACTTGGCATAAACGTTTTGCTCTCTAAGTGTCTGTAGCACAACTCTCAAGTGTTGTTCATGTTCTGCCTTACTTCGAGAGTAGACCAAAATGTGATCAATAAATACAATCACAAATGATCTAAGAATAGCTTTAATACCATATTCATGAGGTCCATAAATGTTGAAGGGGCATTAGTAAGCCCAAAGGACATCACCAAAAATTCAAAATGCACGTACCTGGTCCGAAACGTTGTCTTGGATATACCCTCGGTCTTAATTCTAAACTAATGGTAACCTGATCTCAGGTCAATTTTTGAAAAGTGAGTTGCATCCTGTAGCTGGTCGAATATATCATCAATACGTGGCAATGAATATTTATTCTTGATTGTCACCTTATTCAGCTTCCTATAACCAATACACATTCTCATCGTGCCACCTTTCTCTTTAACAAATAACACAGATGCACCCCAAGAGACACACTAGGCCTGATCAATCCCTTATGAAGTAGCTCTTGAAGTTGAACCTTTAATTCTCTCAACTCCGCTGGAGCTATACGGTATGTAGGAATAGAGATATGTTGAGTTCCTAGCACCAAATCAATACTGAACTCAATTTCTCTCATCGGAGGCAGACCGTGTTAATCTTCTGGAAACACAACAACAAATTCTCGAACCACTAGAACACTATCAATAGTAGCATCCTCCAAGTGCGTATCATGAACAGTAGCCATAAAACCCAAACACCCATTATAATCATTCGGCGTGATTTTACATAGGATATTATCTTTCCCCGAGTTAGAGGAATTATGCCTTTTCACACTAAACATGGTTCTCCAGGAAAATCAAACTTATAATCTTAGAATGACAATCAACTAAAGCATAACATGACGTAAGCCAATCGATACCCATAATCATATCAAAGTCGGACATAGGAAACACTAGCAGATCAACAACGAGGTCCCTACCCAGAATAAATATCACACAGTCTCAATAGACTATATCCACAGATATAGCTCCCCCACGAGGGTCACCAATATATATGGCATATTAAGAGACTCAACTCCTCGTTCTAAGTATATGGAAAAAGATGGAGATACATATGAATACATAGAACCAGGATCAATAAGAGCGTAATCCCCATAAGAACCGATAGTGATAATACCTGTAACTACTGCATTAGATGCCTCAGCATCCTGTTCGGACATAACAAATAATCTCGGCGGTCCACCTGCTCCCTAAGCAGTTTGCGCACCCTGTCGACCATGTCCACGAGCAACCTGCGGAGCAACTCTAGCTGGCTGAGTCTGAGTGTGTGTACCTAAAATGTTCTTTGCGGTTGTGGAGTAGCATGGCTAGTAGCAGAATTTCCTCTAGGAAAATACTTAGCAATATGCCATTTTTGACCACAGGTAAAACAAGCCCCATCTGTTCCGAAACAACGACCACTGTGATTTCACCACAATTCAAACACCTCGAATGTTGACCTAATTGATATGAGCCATTATCCTTCCTCTGTATCTGTTGCTGCCTTTGTCTAGCTGGATAAGTACTCCTAGAAGACTGCACCACTGATTCTGACTGAGTAGGTCTGGACTGCCCACGATTAAAACCACTCCTGCCCCCAGATGGAGCTCCACTAAACCTGACGGCGCTACGAGCCCTTTTGCTTTCTCGCTCGGTCCCGTCCCTCTCCTGATAAGACTCATAACGGAGAGCAGTATCCACTACCTCTTCGTATGAACCACCTCGAACATCCCTAACCAAAGGACCCCGATAACCATGCTCAAGCCCATCCACGAACCTTCGGACCTTTTCATGCTCATCTACAACTAGAAAAGGTGCATAACTGGCTAAGTCAGTGAACTTAGCCTCATACTCTGTAACCATCATACTCCCCTGGCGCAGTTGCTCGAACTGACGTCTCATGTCGTCTCGCTTTCTCAGTGGAACGAACCTATCCATAAACATAGCTAAAAACTTTGACAAAGTAATAGGTGGCAACCCTGCTCGTCTATCTCTCTGAACTGATTTCCACCATGACTCTGTAGATCCTGAAAATAAAAAAGTGGCAAATTCCACCCCTCGAGTCTCCTTTAGCCCTAAAGTAGATAGTATCTTTTCACAACACTGAATGAAGTTCTATGGCTCAATAGAAGCCTATGTAGCATCGAACTTTGGTGGCTTAAGATCCATGAAATTCTTATGATCCTTAGATTGCCCTGTATTTGCAACTGGCTGAACGACCTATGAAGGGCCATCTGAGGAGCTGCAACATTCAGATGAACCTGTGCTTCCGCCTGCGAAGTAGTTTAGGAGTTGGAAGTCCACCATGAGTAGGCATTAACGCATCTAACACATTCAACAACCTCACTATTGCATCTGCAAGTAAGGTAATAGTAGGCACATCAATTGGGACAGGTGGTGGAACATCATGAACCACTTGTTCTTGCACTCGATCTGGCATATTAGCTTGGGGTTAACCCGTGTTCACAACTTCAAGCTGAGGAGCGGCTTGTCTACTAGTCTGAGCTCTATTCTGATGAGCCTAAATTTGACCACCACCTCGGGTAGTACCCCGTCCAACACCACGTCTAGCAGAAGAGGGTGTGCGTGTCCTAGCCATCTGCGAAAGAAACAATCTAAAGTCAAACTCAAGTTATCTCAACGCACGATCAAGGAATGAAAGAAGGAAAAACATCCTAAATGCTTAGTAGCCTCAAGATCATAAGTATGGACGCGTACATACCCATGAACAAGTCTCTGCTAAACACTGCTCCATGACCCGGGACTTAAAGCCTACGCCCTGATACCAACTTTGTCACGTCCCAAACTATCCTCTAGAAGTGACTGGCACCCAGCTAACACCACCTGCCAGGCGAACCCCTTTCTCCAATGTTTAACCATTTACACAAATACTAAGAGAAAAAGTGCAGGCCTAAAAGTATTATTAATAATTAAAAAGGAAATGATTATCGCTCAGTACCTTAGTCAATTGATAGAAAACCAACAATCACTCAAATAATAAAATTCCAGCCCAAATCCCGCACTAAGACCATGAAGCATCTAATAAAGTAATATGAGTTTTATTGACAGGTAGGCAAACCCCAAAGAAAAAGGACATAACTAACACGAACTAAGTAAGTCTGAAACGAAAGCCTCCACGAACAATGTAGTGGCTCACCTCAGCAATAGGATCCACTCGAACAAACTCGTCAACCGCTAGCTTTATCTCCCGCAACGATATCTGCATAAAGATGCATGTAAGGAGTGAGTTATACGTAAATATAACCCAATACGATTCTCTACCCGCCACTTTAAATGCCTCTGGAACAAGTGTAGAAAATACAAACACACCACAACTCGAATGATACAGTAAATATGATCATTATAACATAACTTAATATATGCGTATCAACAGAGTTAATAAGAATTAACCAACAAGAGTACCCACTAAGGACTTGTCATAATTGCAGTGAAAGAAAGTTACCAACACATCTACGAATCCACGACGATACCACAACGCCTCAAATATGTCACAGAACTTACACAATGCTCACTGAAGCATACACAATGCCCCAAAATCAAGAAGCATACACAATGCTCGGGTGATGTACAATACACAATGCCCCAACATCATGGCGCACAGTCGTATCAAACTCAACACCATGTTCACAGCCGTACCAAACTATCAAACGCAACATCATGGCGCACAACCGTATCAAACTATCAAACTCAACATTATGGCGCACAACCGTATCAAACTCAACACCATAGCTCACAGCCGTATCAAACTATCAAACTCAACATCATGAGTCACAGTCGTATCATGCCATCGAATAACGTATAAAATAGTTTTTTTGTATTTTCATAAAATAATATATTTGCGGCTAGTCTAAAACCACCGATTTGTCCAAGCGCACGCTTATCGCAACACATGAACCGGGCAGAGAAATAAATTTTTAATACGGTATACAGAAAGCAAACATGAAAGCGTAAAATCCCACTGATCTCGCTATTGGGAAGTTCCACAACCTTGCAACACCTAGAACACCAACCAAACGACCTCCAATGAACACAATATATCCACAATATTGAATAATATGTCCTATTAGTCTAGGTGAAAATTTTCATAATCTTATGACAAATCAAACTCAAAGTCAACCCTTGATCCAATTAATAAAACCAACACACAGTTAAATGTTAACCAAATAGCCAAAACAGTGTCACGGTAAATTATACCAAAATATTTTAATCTAATCAATATGATATGATTACCCCATGAGTAATCATTATCCCATTAGTACCTTTGATCATTGGACATTATATCTCTCAAATTTCATTGTTAAATACAGTAGTAAGAATTCCAAGTAGTAATTTCACATTAGTTTACAAAAAGATTCCACAAAGCAGTGACTTCGTTCCAATTTTTCCAACCCCATATCTCATCCTTTCAATTTCTCATTCATCATATAATAATTAGCCAATCATTAGAATTACAATTGAAGACAACAAACTTTGAAACTGTGTATAGCAGAAATCCAAATATACTGTGTACTCTTTTCTTAACATTGTACACATAACCTATATTTAATTCAACTCCTTAATATGCATAACATTAGACAATTATTACTCTCCACATTCTACCCCAATTATTAGGTAATCATTATTCCCTATATTCAAAAGAATAAATCTCATGGAGAGTGATAATTTTCTTTAGCAGTATATTTGTTTCCTTTGTATCCAATTCCAGTAGTCATTGCTATATTATTTCATTGTCATTCAATGATTGGTAAGATAATTACAAATTAAATTATGTGCAAGGTTACTGTCATATATAGGGATACCTGAATTCTAGTTTCCTCCCTCCCTTTTCTTCTCCAACTGTAATCACCGCTCACCTGATTCCGCTTCTATTCATTCTATTTTTTTTTTCTCTCTCTATTTATTAAGACCTAAATTACTCCTTCTCCTACTCTTTAGGTCTTTGTACATGGGGCCAATAAAGAAACTACATGGATTAAGTCCATTTCTTTACCATTATTAGTTGTCTCAGTTATTTTATTATCTCACTTAATATGTGTAATAGTTCATTAGATTCAATAATATTTAATAAATTTTCGAACACATAAATTAGTAAGTATATATATATATATATAATCGATTATTACAGTGCGCGTAACACTATCTAGAAGACATATTTCTTGTTTATTTATACAGCCAACTGAAGACTGGGAAATTTTCAAATTCTTCACAGAAAAAATACATCATACGTAATATTGAAAATTTTAATAACAAAAGAAACTGTAAATAGTGACAACATAAAAAGTTTTATTCAAAATATGCACTTCATATAATAAAAAAACAACGAGTCTTATAATTTTTTCAGTAATAAGTCTTCAGTTATGATGCTGAAAGACGTCTCTAGCTTCTAAATGAGTAATGTCCGCAAAGCCTTCAAAAATATCATCTTTATAGGCAAGATTTTCTTTAACTTTATCATGATCATTCATACGACCCTCCTCGACATCATGTTGAAAGGTCAAGTGAGACTCAACTTTCTTTTGTTTCCTTTTTATAGAGGTTTGAAAATTTGTGTCCAATGATATTTCATACCACATCGGTGACAAATCTTACCTTTGCCTTTTGAAGGATTATTCTGAGAACTCTTATTGTTCTCTTGTTTATGATTAACGACCACCATCATGGTGATTATTATTTCGTCTCTTGCTACGCACACGTATATTCGTATGGTCACGATAATTATTTTATCTTCTTTCAGACTTTGGATCTATCGCTATCCCATTCGCTTCTAGGAATGGAGCTGATCCAGTGGGGCGGACTTCATGATTTTTTTATTAAAAGAACATTATGTTGTTCAGCCACCAAAAGAACATTCATACGACCCTCCTCGACATCATGTTGAAAGGTCAAGTGAGACTCAACTTTCTTTTGTTTCCTTTTTATAGAGGTTTGAAAATTTGTGTCCAATGATATTTCATACCACATCGGTGACAAATCTTACCTTTGCCTTTTGAAGGATTATTCTGAGAACTCTTATTGTTCTCTTGTTTATGATTAACGACCACCATCATGGTGATTATTATTTCGTCTCTTGCTACGCACACGTATATTCGTATGGTCACGATAATTATTTTATCTTCTTTCAGACTTTGGATCTATCGCTATCCCATTCGCTTCTAGGAATGGAGCTGATCCAGTGGGGCGGACTTCATGATTTTTTTATTAAAAGAACATTATGTTGTTCAGCCACCAAAAGACATGAAATCAACTCAGAATATTTCTTAAAGTGCTTTTCACGGTATTGGTGCTGTAACACCATATTTGAGGCATGAAAAGTGGAAAGAGCTTTTCCAACATGTCCTCATCATTCATAGGTTTTCCATATAATTTTAATTGGGAAGTTATTCTATATACAGCGGAATTATATTCACTTACGACCTTATAATCCTGTAGTCGTAAGTGTATCAACTCACAACGAGCTCTTGGCAATACCGTGGCCTTTAGGTGGTCATATCGTTCTTTCAAACTAGTCCATAATTGAAATGGATCTTTCAAGGTTAAATATTCACTTTTAACCCTTCATCGAGATGATGACAAAAGAAAATCATGGCTTTCGCCTTTTCCTAACTTGCTGCTTCATTTCCTTCTTTAATACTGTCACTAAGACCCTTGGCGTCAAGGTGAATTTCAGCATCAAGTACCCATGACAAATAGTTATTTCTAAAAATGTCAAGTGCCACAAATTCAAGCTTTGAAATTTGACACAGCGAAAACTCTCATAAAAAAAGAGTTGAATTCATAAAAATATCAAAACTTGTCATTTTGTGACAGGTAGTAAAAACCCGAAATGCAACATGGATAGGGAAAAAAAATACATGCTGACATATATAAGGTGAAAAAAATATGTGACTAACCATGAGATACTAAAACAGTGAAAAGACATTTTATATCATTCTGGGCAAATTCACCAATTAGTTTTAATAAATAGATTTTTTTTTTACTGTTTAAGAGTAAGAATTGGTATATGTAGTACATTTCTTTATGATGCACAAGACATGATCATGATTGCATGAGAAGAATCATTACGAATATTCTAACTAACATGCTGACTTTAAATTAAAGAGAACATATAATAGATGGCGTATGCTACATCTTTAATTACTTAAGAATTATAAAGATAGACTGAAATTAGCTGAACATATATTTGATAACGGTCTAGCATGATATTAAGGCTTTCGATATGTTTTCCTTATATAGTTGATAGATGGAATTCAGTAAAATGCTACATAGGAGAAATCATTCAATAATAGACACATGAATTATTATTAAAGATTACATCTTACTATGTACGTGAAACTACTTTAAGCATGACCACTAGAGATAACTAAAACGTAAAGAATATTTCACATACAAACATACGTAGCAGCAGTACCGGAATAGATTTAGAAAAAAATGTACCTTATTCAGAAATAAAAACAAACACAACCTAGAGATAACAAATTTGATTAGGACTTCGTGCTGGTAACATATTATGAAATGAGAGTAAAATAGAACAATATTGTAATGGAGACAAGATAGGAGGAGAATATAAAAGTTCTCTTATTTAAATGTGTATTACTTGTGTGTCCTTCATAAGATAAAGAATACCCCAGGATACATGAAAGATTACAAGAATATATCTAAATATTACAAAAGGCGATGAATTAACTAAATACATGACCCTCAAATGGTTCATGGAAATAGAAATATCTAGGAGTATTCAATAGAGATCCACTTTAATATATTCATAACATCCTATATTTTAGGAGCTTTTGAAGTCTAGAGAGGTAACATTATCATGATAATTAAAAGAAGTAAATCTGAAATTAACCCTTCTGCGGGTAAAAAAGTTTACAAAGGCTGTTGAGCTATCCATCTTTTAAACATATGAAAGCACTCTTCACGATTGTACTCAGCTGTGTGCCCTCCTCCCTAATGAAAATAGAAAACAAGAAAGAAGAATAAAGACACTGACAAATGTGAGAATGTGAGCACAAGACAATTTTAATTATGAGTTTGAGATTGAAAATATTCATATAAAAATATATAAATATGCAAAATTCTTGCCTTTATTGTTGCATATGTCATATGATTAGAGAAAGATCTTGTGAAACTGCGAATCAAAGCTATATAATTCAGAATTTCATAACAAACGTATCATTTGGTCTAACTTGAACGAAAGTACGAAGAAGTTAAATTTGGAGGAGCATACCCTACAACTTGACCATCAATAATCCGAGGACGCCAATCATCAATGATTGAATAATTTAGATCTTATATCCATGCTTGTGTCGATTGGAAAGGAACAATCATGTCATGATCGCCACTGAGTAAAAAAACAATTTTTTTATGTATAAACTAACTTTAGCTTTTGCTTAAAGTACAACGTAGAGAACCAAAAATATTATTTTAATGTGAAAGTATCGAACCTGTATATAAGTGATTGATAACCTTTAGAACTAAGGTTTACATGGTAAGGTATACTATTCATGAAAGTAGTTGTATAAGTTGTACCCTTAATACTGAGCCTACATCTCGCCCATGGTCTTCTTATAGTTCCCTAATCAAAGAGAAACATAAAACAGAGAACAAAATAATACGAAAAAGTCTTTTAATATTGCACGTCAATTCTAAGCAACCTCTACTATGTACAATAAAAAACAATTGACATACCTTTCTGACATGGAGAGCCTCTTGAACACTGGGGTCATTTGCCCAATGATTAGAGAGTTTGCGTGTGGCAACCTACAATTGCAAAACAAATGCATATATAATTATGCCATGCATTTATCTCTGTATCCTGAGAAATTCCATGAAAGAGAACATGATATATCTATCTATATATATATATATATATATATATATATATATATATATATATATATATATATATATATATATATATATATATATATATATATATATATATATATATATATATATATATATATGCCTCTTTCACTCGACATTATTTACTTGATCTTTCTATGTATTGTGACTCCGAGGGGGCTCCAAAATTTTAAGTAAATGAAAACTAAATACTATTGTGCTTAGTACTCCTTGGTGGTACTGCTACAAACTTAGCATAGTGTCATGACCCGTCACATCATCATCCCACGTAGGTGGCACTTGGAATATATTTTTGCTATATAGAAGGGTTACATAAGTTAGGGACTAGATCATGGTGGAATATTCTAGAATTTTCTTGGGAAAGCTCTAGATGTTTATGAACTTGGTAGGAAGACTCTTTTGGAAATCCTTGGAATGTTCTAGTCATGTAGAAAATTCTAGAGGGTATACTTATTTGTAAATATGGAAGGACTTGGAGAATAATTATTATTTACACACTAGCCCCTAAGTAATTAGTATAAATAGGGGCATTCATTTGTAGCTCAACAATCAAGCAAAACAATCAAACTTATCTCTAATACAAAAGCTTCCTTCGGCAATTCTCCTGAGTTCTAGCATTCCCTTAGCGATCTTTAATGTAGTAAGACTGACTTGGCATGGCAAGAACGTGAGCAAATTGTGCAAAATTATGAGCGAGTTGTCAAGTGTCGTATGTGTACTTAGTCAAAGGCTAAGGACGTGACAATAGTCAGTATACTGCAAATATATATTAACACCAGAAGTAACAGTTGAGGGACTTACACGACTTTCTCGACAAATGAAGCTGTCATCGTGTTTTAGAAAGATGAAATCCTCTTCAAGAGATCTTCTTTCACCAGACAATTGGCATGGGTTTGGTGATTCTGTTTCGCAATAAGGTTCTAGTATTTGCTGATCACTTATTTCACTCACAAGCTACAAAGTTGCATTACCATAATATTAAGGTTTAACATAAGCTCAAGATATTACAATAAAAGTATATACAAAAGAGGAATATAATCTTACCTTCTTAAACATTTTAAAGTATTTTGAACATGGTTTATTGGTAGGATTTATATTTCTGTAATCGCCTTTGCATGTCTCTTTCAGTGACTGATACAACAAGATCCAAATTATCATTTTTGTGCCAAGCCGTGTTGGTATGATACAAAGTTTATAAATTGAATTGAAGCAAGAGATGAACCAACCTCATAAAGTTCATTAGATATTAGTCCCATACCATGACATAAAGGAATTTGGTAATTGCTTTCTTGAGGAAATGTTAGCAGATTGCCAAGCGAATAGCCCTGAAATGATATTAATTACCATCAAGAACAATAATTTACATGTATGAGATATATGTTAAATAAAAGGAAAGGAATAGAAAACCTTAAGGTTGATTAGTGGCTTTTTGCCTGCTTCAACTCCTGCATTTTCATATCACACTTAATTTGGAGAGACAACAAAGGAATGTAGTTTTCTATGAATCATACTATCAGAGAAAGTAATATAATAAATAATAACGAGGTATAAACTTGGGTTCGAACCATAAGAATGGAGAACCTTTTAATAAGGAACACTAACCTCTTAATGACCTATTCAGCACGAATTTGGATTAGTTAGGCCAGCAGGCTTCGTATACCGAATGGTTAAAAAGAAAAAACAATAATAACAAAGCATACACTAAAGAGTAATAGGGTGATGAGAATGATCCAAGCCTCGCATTATATGATAAGATGAAATGGCCCTTACCATCTATTAGTTGAGCAATAACTGGAACTGTAATGCCTGAATATGAATCCCCAGAAACATAGAAAGGGTTTGAAATGAATTCTGGATGATTAATGAACCACCGCAAAATAAATCACAACTTAGTTCGAAAACATTTCTGTTATGTTTGGTTGTTGTCTTCATTTTCTCATTATCCTTTCAATTTACACTATTAATCAGTTAGGAGAACTATGTATAACTTCAATTCACAAGCACAAAACCGATGCCATAAACTAATATTGGAAATCTTTTGGTAAGTAAAATGTATCCTAATAATTATGTCCATATTAGCGCTAAGAATCATAAATGTTAAGGCCAACAAGCATAGACAAATCTAAGATTTGAACTTAATGGGTTCAGATCGCATTTTTATCACAATTTCATCTAATTTAATGGGTTCACAATTTATTATTTATATATATTTAATAATTTTTTGGGCAAAAATACAAGGTACGAGCAAAAGTTATGAGTTCAGATAAACCAATAGCATTCATTGCCTCTATATTGGATAAGCCCCTACCATCAAGTTTAAATCCTAAATCCTCCACAGATGAAGAATGCAAAATGAGGAGTATATTGAGGAATACATGAAAATCTGTGTACTCTGTAATTTATTTGGGGGTCGCAATTTGAGCCCAAACTCATTCAATCCGCGCAACTCTCGTAGAGATTAATGGGTTGAGCTACAAATATTTTAGCTCATGGGTCTATTTGGGCTAAGTCCAAGTTAACCCATTATTTTTTATAGCTCATTCTGACCATTAAGAAGCCCAAATACAATCCATAAAACTCAGGGATCTCAACCCAATTTGTCTAGAAATTTATTTAGTTGTCCCAATTTTACTTTTTTTCTTTTTTATATTTTTTATGTTTTTACCCTCCCCCTCCCCCCGTTCTAACCCCTCAATTTTTTTTTACTTATTTTTTTGTATTTTAAATTTTTTGCACCACCCACCCACCCTACATCCTATCCCCCACCCCCCGGAAGAACCCCTCAAAATTTTCGTTTTTACTTTTTTTTTTTTTGGATTGGACAATGACCTATTTATTGATCTAATCTATCTTGATTCTTGACCCGTCCAAATTCAGCCCAACCACCCAATTTGACACCTCTAAATTCATGTGTATCTAAGTGCATGAACTTGTAATGATTATCAAATACCTTTAGTAAAAATTCATAGACCTGGTCGCACGCTTGTAGATCAGTACACCTGGACGACGCTAAAGTTGTTGCATATGAGAACCCAGTATTTACAGGTTGCTCCAAGAAAAGTATGCTCGCAAACTACCATATTTCAAATATTGCACCAAGTCAGAATGAGAATATATATGCATTTTGGTGAAGAAAATAAGAAGCTCCTTTTTGTCACCTTTGTCCATGAATATGGAGTTGAAACAAGAATTGGTAGGCTTCCATTATATGCCTTTTGGCCAAAAGCCAATGGCCCTACACAAGAGAATGCAAATTTCTCCTAATATGAGTTACACGTAATTGTAGAAAATCTTAAATATGTATAAGTAATTAATATATATTTACCAACTTCATATGCTAGGCCATAGAAGGACGAGCAACCAGGACCTCCTGATAGCCATAGCAAGAGTGGATCTTTTCTTGGGTCCGATTCTGATTTAACGAAGTAATAGAATAGCTGCACTTCCTCTGATTTCCCTACTCCAATGTATCTGACATTCACTTCAACATATTTTTGTTTACTACTAGTATGTAGTCACTATGTTCTGAAAATACTAGTAAAAGAAAGTAACTCGGAGACAATAATTTGTCTATGACATTTGCATAGTCCTTTACGCGAGGAAAACACCATTTAACTTCCCCAGTTTCAAGATAAAAAGGAAGAGGGCCATCAAAACCAGGAAGAAACTCAACAGTTGAGCTATTCTGATGAAGACACTGTACATATTGAATCAGACTAAGTAGAAGAAGAAGAAGATGAAATAATAGCGGCAGGCGAAAACAACACATGGCGTTTCAACAAATAGAATACTATAGGTAAGGCCTGATCAGAAGCTTAGTGATGCTAATGGATTTATCTGTTGAATTCTCTGTCCATATATACGAAAATAAATTTTCTATTTAGAGAAAGTAAGTAAAGTTTTTTATAAAATATATATAAATTCGATTAAAATTTACAATTTATCTAAAACTTAAATACAATTTATTGTACAGAGTTAATGATAGAAAGGTATTTATCAATTCACTACAAACCCTTGTTGGTAGTCCTCCACTTTATTACCTTCCAATGTGTTTGTCATGGTGAGTTAATTTGACCAAATTATAAAGTTAAATCGAATTTGATTAATTCATTTAAAATTCAAATCTTGATCCTCTCTCCTATTCTTCTACTTTTAACTTGTGTTACCTAAATATAATGTGTCAGACTTTCTCTTTGAATTCTTTTATTCTAACATTCACATCCGCTCAATTTAAAAGTGAATTTAGCATTTAGAGTCACTTAGTTTGGAATAATCATAATTTTCTTTTATAAGTATATTTTTGTATTATATACATAATTGGAGCATAAAATAATAAATTCAGTTGAATACGTAATTTATTTTAGATATCCACCCCTATATTCAACGGAGTCAATTCGATTACTCTAACGTTTGTTCCGAACACGCCAGTTCCATTGTGTCCAATTCGATTACACTAACGTTTGTTCCGTTTCTGTCACAAGGAGGATACCAAATCCCACATCCCCATTCCTAGGTATATATTTGTCCATAGTATACATAAATATAGATGTGAAGTATAAGTTAGGGGACCCACTCAAAAGAGAGATCTGCTTCTCTCCTTTCTTGAAAATTTCTCACTTCTTTTTTTTTCATTGAATTTTATTTTTTTGGATCAAGCAGTGTGCAAACATAGATGTCAAGCATAAGTGGACCTATCCAAAAAGAAAGCACTGCGTTTTTCCTTTCTGGAAGAATTTCTCACTTTTTTTAAATGTTATTTTTGAATATTTTTGGTTCAAGCAACAGCGTTGGCTAGATTTTTTCTTTTAATGAACAATCACCATTGATCATTGATGTGCAAAAATTTACAATTGAGTTTGGCATCCCAAACTTTGTACATAATCGTTAAAATGTGATTAAACTATATCCTAACTAAAGGATAGCAAAATCATAGTAGGCTCAAGGAGGGTTGATGTTTAGCTTAAAATGTATATATTTTTATGTATATCGCCTCATATTTTACTTTTGTTTCGTGCGTTTTAGATGTTAATTTTGATGATTTATATTAATTTGAAGTGTTTTTATGTGTAGGAATGATTCGGGAGCAATCGGGGACGAAACGCACAAAACTAGAGCCAAAACGCAAAAATCGGACAAAAAAGGATTTTGGGCGCCACAGGCAGGGCTGGGCACCACCTGTGGCGCTGGAGGCAGACTACTAATTCAAGCGCCCGGCGCTACCCAGGGCGCCGGTGACGGAATTTTCTCCTATTTTGCCCGGGACTCGGTTAATTCGACCCTAGACCTACCCAACACGTATAAAAGCAAGTCTAAACTCAATTTTGAGGGGATTGACGCCACTTTAGAGGAAATATACACACGGAATTGCTAGGAAGCGAAGGATTCTTAGTTTTCTTCATCTTTTTCTAGTATTTACAATTAATTCAACACTTATGCAATTGTTTGATTTTAGCATGAGTGGCTAAACACCCATTGTTCTGGGGTTGTGATTTAGCCATGAATATTGTTGTTTGACATTAGCTTAACCTTGATTATAGTTCACTCAATATATGGTTGTTTCTTCAATTCTCTGTTTAATTGCTTAATTGTCTGGCCATCAGTTAGGTCCTATATACTATCTATGCTATGCTTGGGAAAGCCGTGTATAGATTAGAGAAGAGTTAAAGAGAGCGCGATCTTAACCCTTCAGGGGAGCGGATTTGTGGCTAGGATAGGAATATACCTAGTCACCGTGCTTAATTAAATATCGTAATCTTAATGCGTTCCGATAGATTAATTTCATAGGAATATAGGCGTTAATCTATTGAGAATATGCGAGTAGTGCTTCAGGAGAAGGCCTTTGAGAGCAATTATCGATTAATTAGCAATCATGAGTGAATTATATGAAAGGGAGAGTTAACTAGAACACTATACGAATGGTGAATCGATCACAACCCTGGAATACTTATCTCTATTGAATACGCAATAATCAACTCGTTACTTGATAATTAGTTATTTCTTAGAATTGTAGTATAGTATAGTTACATTATTGGATTTTTGTCTTGGCTTGATTGAATAACAAATTATAGTGATTTAGTAAGTAGTTTACACAAGTCTCTGTGGTTCGACACTCGATTTATCATTATATTACTTGTACGACCACGTATACTTGCGTGTGCGTTTGGGAGCAACAAGTTTTTGGCACCGTTGCCGGGGACTTGAATATAGATTACTTTCTAGTTTTTACTTTAATTGTTTATTTCATCTAGTCTAACGTTACTTGATGTTTCTCTAATCTTAGGAACTTTGATTGAATGCGTAGGGTCAGAAGCCAGGACAGACTTGACGGCTTTGACCCCGAACCTGAGAGAACATTTCATAGGAGGTTGAGGGAAGCAAGGGGTACAAATAATATTCAGGACCTCGTTCAATTTCATGTGAACATGGCAGAGGAGCAACATATGGCTGTTCAGTAGGTAGCAATTCCCAATATTGCTAATGTTACCTCCAGCATCGTGAAGCCAGATCCAGCTACTTCATGCAAACGGGCAGTTTATGGGTCTTCCACACGAGGATCCACATCAGCACATTCTGAACTTCTTGGAGATTAGTGATACTTATATCACTAACGGTGTCATGCCAGATTATGTGAGGCTCACGCTTTTCCCATTCTCTCTGTTGGGCGAAGCAAAGCGATGGCTAAAGGCAGAACCAACTAATTCTTGTCTCTATTGAATACACAATAATCAACTCGTTACTTGATAATTAGTTATTTCTTAGAATTGTAGTATAGTATAGTTACATTATTGGATTTTTGCCTTGGCTTGATTGAATAACAATTATAGTGATTTAGTAAGTAGTTTACACAAGTCTCTGTGGGTTCGACACTCGATTTATCATTATATTACTTATACGACCACGTATACTTGCGTGTGCATTTGGGAGCAACAAGTTTTTGGCGCCGTTGCCGGGGACTTGAATATAGATTACTTTCTAGTTTTTACTTTAATTGTTTATTTCATCTAATCTAACGTTACTTGATGTTGCTCTAATCTCAGGAACTTTGATTGAATGCGTAGGGTCAGAAGCCAGGACAGACTTGACCCCGAACCTCAGAGAACATTTCACAGGAGGTTGAGGAAAGCAAAGGGTACAGATAATATTCAGGACCTCGTTCAATTTCTTGTGAACATGGCAGATGAGCAACATATGGCTGTTCAGGAGGTAGCAATGCCCAGTATTGCTAATGTTACCTCCAGCATCGTGAAGCCCAGAATCACTGGGCACTTTGAGCTGAAACAGAGCATGATCCAACTACTTCATGCAAACAGGCAGTTTATGGGTCTTCCACACGAGGATCCACAACAACACATTCTGAACTTCTTGGAGATTAGTGATAGTTATATCACTAACGGGGTCACGCCAGATTATGTGAGGCTCACGCTTTTCCCATTCTCTCTATTGGGAGAAGCAAAGCGATGGCTAAAGGCATAACCAACTAATTCCATTACATCATGGAATGATTTGACAAGAAATTTTTGGCAAGGTTATTCCCTTCAGGCAAGACTGCAAAGATCAGAAGTGAGATAGTTTCCTTTAAAAAGAAAGTAGGCGAATCTTTATATTCAGCATGGGAAAGGTTCAAGGGGCTACTCAGAGACTGCCCTCATCACAACCAGATGAACGAAGTGTTAGTTCACACTTTCATTGAGGGGCTCCATCCCCAAACAAAAATTGTGGTAGATGCTGCAGTTGGAGGTCAAGTATTGGATAAGAACTATGATGAAATATTTGCTTTATTGAATAAATTCTCCAAAAGCAATCAGACTGGAAAGGAGAGATGGGTAGGAATGTGGTCCAAAAGTCACCAGGGGTTCTTGAATTAGATGTTGTCTCAACATTGTCAGCACAGATCTCTACATTGACTAACCAAGTCAATCAGATGACCCTGATCATTAACAAGCAACAAGCCCAGCCAGTGCAACAGGTTCAGGTATTTTGTGAAGTCTGTGGAGAGGGTCACATGAGCAATCTATGCCCAGCAAATCCAGAGTCTGTATATTTTGTGGGTAATGCAAATCGAGGCCAAACAAATCAGCATGGGGACACTTACAATCCCAGCTGGAGAAACCACCCAAACTTTTCTTGGGGTGGAAATCAAAGCACCTAGAATCATTAAAGGCCTCCAGCACCTCAAGCACCTCAACAACAATATAGATCACCTCAGGCTGAATAATCAGCTAGCCTTGAGGAGATTATGAAGAGAATGATGAACGACCAACTTGCTTTCAATCAGAAAATAATGGCTGATCACCAGGCCCAAGCAACAACAATGAGAAATTTGGAACGCCAAATGGGACAACTTGCTAGTTCCCAAAATACCAGACCAGTAGGGGCTCTTCCTAGTGATACTAAGCCTAATCATAAGGCTCAAGTCAATGCAATTAACTTGAGAAATGGAAGAATACTAGAAGAAGCTCCAAAGAAAAAGAAGAGTACAGCTCATCCTGAAGGAGAATTAGTTCCCAAGCCAGTTGAGGGGAATGAGAAAGATGATAAAGGACCCGAGCCAGTAATTGAAACAAGGCCACCACCTCCGTTTCCACAAAGACTGCGAAAGCAAAAATATGATGCAAAGTACAAGAAGTTCTTAGATATGTTGGGCCAAGTGAGTGTGAATTTGCCTTTGGTGGAAATTTTGCAGGAAGTGCCTAAGTATGCAAGGTATCTCAGAGATATTGTGGCAAACAAACGAAGACATGCAGAGTTTGAAACAGTTGCACTTACTGAAGAGTGCAGTGCCAGAGTTTAGAATAAGTTTCCTCCTAAGTTGAAGGATCTTGGGAGTTTCACAATTCCTTTGGCTCTTGGAAAACAAGAAGTTGGGAGAGCCCTATGTGATTTAGGGGCTAGTTTAAATTTGATGCCATCTTCCTTGTTCATGCAACTTAGATTGGGGGTGCTTAGACCTACTACAATCACTCTACAGTTAGCAGATAGGTCGCTAGTTATGCCGAAAGGAATTATTGAGGATGTGTTAGTTCGAGTGGGAAAATTTATTCTTCATGTTGATTTTATTGTGCTTGATTACGAGGCAGATGAGGAAGTGCCCATTATTTTGGGGCGACCATTCTTAGCTACTGGTGGAGCAATTATTGATGTGAGGGCAGGGAAGTTAAAAATGAGAGTTGACGATGAGGAGGTCACTTTTAATGTGTACAAGGCACATAAACTCCCAAAGCATTATGAGGACCTGTGCATGATTACTGTGGTCGACTTGAAGGGGATAGAGCAGAGTCCTTATGTGAATGACAGTGATCCAGAGGAGGTGGTGTTGCAAGTTGAGGGTGTAAAGATGATTGAGAAAAGAGCCATAGATGAAAAAGTAGATCCGTTAGGAGCGTGCAAAAAGGCTAGGTTTCATGGAAGAAAGAAGAAGACAAAGCGCCCAGCTTGAGCAGAGTAGCAGAGTCGTGCCACGACTATAAATAAGGCGCTTGTTGGGAGGCAGCCCAACATGTATATCTTTTATTTATTTATTATTTTTTTGTGTCAAGTTTTGTGTTATTTATTTTTGTTTTGCAGAGTAGGGGAAGTCTGAGTACCCAAAGTTGAAGCTGAGGGGCATGTTTGAGCTTAAGTGTGGGGTCATCCCGACTCTAAATATTGAGAATCATGTCCGAGCTAGGCCCGAGAGGGTCTCAGGGAGTATTTCTCACCCTTGTTTTAATGTTTTTCTTTGTGATCATGCATCGAGGACCATGCATAACATAAGTGTGGGATGGGGAAACTACTTTCTGAGGTGTAATTGTATAAAATTATTTTTTTTAATAGAAAAAGCTCGAAATTTTCCCAACGATGGATCTGTTGGACAATTTTCTTGAGGGATAAAGTCCGATTTAAAAATACAAAAAGATTTTTATTATTTTGTAGGATAGTTAGGTAGTATCCCTTGGTTTTTCTTTGGGCACCGGTTCTTGTCCAAGGGTGTAGCTCGAACCGGGCACTTTAATTTTTTTAGAGTAGTTAGGAAGAAACTGAGTAACTTAGAAATACACATTGACATGTTTGGTGCCGGCATATTAGGTTATGACATACATTCTGCTTTCCCTTGTATTTGGTTCGACATGTGAAGCCTGAGTAAATTTAAATAGCCAATTAGTGACGCCTTAGCTCAGTTGTTTGACTTGTATGCCACTGATAATAGGCAAAAATTGCATAGTTTAGTGCATATTTATACCTTAACTTAATGATTCTTCACCGTCTTAAGTGCACTAAATTATGATGAATTGACTCTAATGGTAATTTTTATGTTTCAAAGGAGTACAACACAATAATGAGGACTTATAACGGTGATCCGGGTAAAACTTGAAGAAGAATAGGCCATGGGGAATTTTCTGGGTGTTTTAAAGGGTGAAACCTCACCGAGGCAGTGAAGAACCCCACTAGCGCGTGCTTAGCGCGCCCGCGCTAGTCCAGATATCCTGAAGCAGTAAATAACCCAACTAGCGCGGGCATTAGCGCGCCCGCGCTAGTCCAGACGTGGAAAATACAACTTGGAGGGTGTTTTTGGAAGTTCAAAGCCAATCTACACAAACTATAAAAGATTCAATTCGTCCAAGAGAAGAAAAAATCAGGTTTCTAGAGTTAGAACAAGAAAAGCAAGGGCAAGAGGCAAGGAGGCAATTTGGGCAT
The DNA here is from genome assembly GCA_005239495.1 of Nicotiana undulata. Taxonomy (NCBI): domain Eukaryota; kingdom Viridiplantae; phylum Streptophyta; class Magnoliopsida; order Solanales; family Solanaceae; genus Nicotiana; species Nicotiana undulata. Next base: position 28,268 of record ML275938.1, read on the forward strand.
CAATCCATATCTTCCTCTTTTGTTCTTTTACCATTGACTATGAATTCTTTTGTAGTTTTTATCATTGTTATGAGTAGCTAAATATTTTAACCTAAGGTTTTGGTGGAACCCGTTGGGGATGAACTCGTTGTTATATTAATATAGTTTTGATTTAGTTGTTAATCTCTATTTGTTCAACTACGTTCTTGTTGTAGTTGATTGAAAGGCCATCAATTAGTTGTTCTTATTTAGTGTGTATCTGCTCGGGAGAGAGTGCATATTTAGGTAGTTGTTGAACAACACCACTCCCAAAATATAGGAGGGATCCATAACCGAGGGTTTAGAGGTTGTATTAGGGATAACGATACCTCGGGTGCAATCTAAAGTGAACTATAATGAAATCTAGCTAGCGTAACTTGGGAAAGTGCGGCTAGTAAATTATCATAATTACTTGGGAGAGATTTATGATAACTACAGGGTTCATGATTGATAGACATAACTAAGTCAAAACTATAGAAAATTACAATAAGGGAAATACACAACGGGGGAAACCATAACCTTAGACCTTTAATCCAATTGTTTACAACTTCTTGTTAGTTAATCTTAGTTTTATCAATTCTGTTCCGCTGTAGTAGTAACAACAACATCAAGTAATATTTACAAAAATTTTGGGGAAGTTGACTAGTAAGAATTTAGTACTGTAAATACTGCAATTGATACGTTAATTCCCCGTGGGATTCGACTCTGGGCATAATACCCCGGATTATATTTGCAACGCCTGCTTAGTCTTTTAATAGACACAGTTGAGCGTGATCAAATGTTTGCGCCGTTGCCGGGGAGTTAACGGTATTATCAGTTGTAGTTGAAGGAAATTCGAAAATTCTCAAGTATAGTCAATTTTCTCTGATTTCATACATATATTGAATTTCTAACGTTTGATAAATTGGCGGCTCAGGTGTATGCCTAGAAACTACTCGAGAACTGGTGAAGTATTTGAAGCGTTTCCAGATCCCAAAAAAGTTTTCAAGGCCTTGAACAGGTCCAACCGCAGAAGCAGACAACAACCAAACATTGAACACATAGAACCAGACATGGCAGAGTTGAATGATAGAAACAACATTAATGCTGAGGACGGGGTAGCTAACCCAGCTGCACGGATTGATGCGCCTCAGGCTCCCATTGTACCTGAGGCGCCACTTTACTACTGGGCACAACCCACTGCTGACAACTTGGCAACCACGATTTTGGTCCCTCAGATTGAAGCAGAGTCTTTTCAGATTACAAACAATATGCTGCATTTATTGCAGAATAAAGGGCTATTTTCGGGGTCATACGTGGAGGATCCTCAACAACACTTAAAGAATTTTCTGTCTATCTGCAAGACCCAGAGGCAGCCAAATGTTACTCCGGAAGCACTAAGACTGTTATTGTTTCCGTTATCAGTGACAGGAGTTGCCCAGACTTGGCTCAACTCTCTTCTTATCAACTCTATTGCAACATGGGAGGAGTTGGTCAAGCAATTTCAGAATAAATTCCATCCACCAAAAAAGACAGCACAACAGATTGATGAGATCATAGGCTTTAGGAAGAAGCCCATGGAGACACTACATGAGACATGGGAACGGTTCAAGGGGATGTTGGTTATCTGTCCCCATCATGGTATTCCTGAGAAAATGTTGGGACAACGGTTCTATATGGGTATGGTTGATGGTATAAAATCCAATGTTGATGCTTCAGCAGGTGGAGCATTCCTTAGCAAATCATGGAGAGAAGTCCAGATTCTACTTGACACAATGGCACCGAATTCAGGATGGGCAACCAGGGGTGCTCCAATTACCCCAATTGTTCATTCAATGCCGTTAGATCCATCCAACACTATGGAGGATAACATGGCTACGTTGATGACACAAATGAGTCTTCTTACAAAAAAAGTAGAGGAGTCAGGGATAAAGCAGCAGGTTCACATCGTGGATACTACCAATGGAGGCTTATGCGCATCTTGCATTAGTCAGCCAGTCGGTAATCAGTGGAGTGCATATTGTGATCACCCTCCTTACCCGGAAAACATGAACTATGTGTCAAACTACGGAGGCCAGAGACAAGGAGGACAGAACTGGGGTCAGCAAGTTCAACCTTATAGACCACCTCATCAGCATAACAATGGAAACATGGGTGCCATGAGACCTCATGGTAATATGGCACCGTACCAAAGGCCTCAGGGATACAACAACCAGGCTCAGCAGCAGGCATATCATCTCCCTCAGCAACAACATGGGGGGAGACAAGAAGATGGGTTTTCCAGGCTGGAAGCAATGATGCAACAGGTGATTGGGTCAACTGCCAAGATCAGTGAAAGAGTAGATGCCCATGACTCAGCTATCAAAAATATTGAGGTGCAGCTAGGGAAAATTTCAATGGCAGTGAACAATCGTCCTCATGGAACTTTACCTGCTGATACTCAGGTAAATCCTAAGGACCAGGGCCCGAAACAACTAATGGTAGTGAGTCTTCGCAATGGCAGAGACTTAGACTTGGAACAAGAGTTGGTTCGTGAAAGTAGGCAGACAGACACATTAGTGCCAGTACCAATTGAAATTGATGAGTCTACTCCCTTGACCAAGGTAACAATACAAACAACTGAAGGAGAACCCAGTGGGCAGAGAGAAGCTGAGAAAGAGTTGGAGGTAACCCCAGAGCCAGTAGTAGATGTGGTAGTTGAGAAGGAGAAAGAACAGATAACAGGAAATAAGAGACCGCTAGCGCCATTCCCTCAAAGGCTGGAAAAATACCAAAAGGATGAGCAGTATAAAAAGTTCTTGGACATGCTCAAGCAAATACAGGTAAACATTCCATTGATAGATGCTTTGAAAGAAATGCCTGGATATGCTAAGATGATGAATGACTTGATGTCCCAGAAGTTTGATTTCCAAGACTTGGCTACTATTACCCTCACTCAGACTTGCAGTGTTGTGGTGACACGTCATATTGCAAAAACGTTGTCTGACCCAAGGAGTTTTACAATCCCCTGCACCATTGGCAATTTTGCTTTCGCCAAGGCTCTGTGTGATTTGGGGGCAGCATTAATTCGATGCCCTTGGCTATTTATAAGAGACTGGGTATTGGTAGAGCCATGCCTACCTCCATGCTGCTGTAACTAGCTAACAGGACGGTGAAGAGACCGTCGAGTATTCTTGATAATGTGTTGGTGCAAGTGGGGAAGTTCGTGTTCCCTGCTGATTTTTTGATCTTAGGCTGTCGTGTGGATGAAGAAATTCCCATAATTTTGGGAAGGCCATTCTTGGCCACAGGTAGAGCTCTCATTGATTATGAGACTGGGGAGCTCAAGATGAGGCTCAAAGACGAATAAATCACTTTCAACGTGCAAAGGTCTATAAGGCGACCAAGTGAGTTCGCCAACTGTTCTCTAATTGATGCCGTGGATGTGATACTAGATGAAGATGATGCGTCCATAACTGTTGAGGACCCCCTGACTGCATGTTTTATGAACTTGGATGATGTAAATGGTGAGGAATTGTAACACCCCGGAAAATTCTAAGTGTTTTAAGACCATTAAGAAGATTAACGGATGCTAATGATATCAATTCGGGTTTGAACAAGACTGGTAATTTGAATGATATCAATTTATCATGACAATATATGTATGAGGTGCATTAAAAATGGTTTAGGGTCTAAGAAGAGCCCTAAGGCTAAGTCAAGTTGAAAAGTTTATGATGGGATAAAGTTTCAAGTGAGTTTGCATAAGATCTAACTTCAAACGAGCATACCTATCAATATATGAAGTTTTATATGGTGTATAACCTATCAAATGGAATATCTTTGAGTCTAGTTTCCAACGCTTCAAACCGTTTGTCATTTGGACATTCCTACACAAAGTTATGATCCAATTACCAAAAGATGGAAAAATGCGATCCTGTGAAAGTGATTATGCGATCGCATATCAATTACGCGGTCCGCATACTTGATATGCGACCGCAAAACAGGTCGCAGAGTGCTCCAGAACTGCCCAGTTTTGGCCACTGAGTTATGCGACGTGTATGCGATCCGCAGACCCATTCTGCGACGCATTATGTGATCGCAGACCTTGTTTCGGGGGCTTAATCTTCCTATTTTCATAACCCGACCCCGTTTTGATAAATAGGCTTTGGGGTTTATTTTGGGGGTGATTTTCTGAGCATTCTAGAGAGAGGTGAGAGATTTTTAGAGAGAAAAGGAGGAAATCCAACATTCAAATCATCTAATCTTGCATCAATCTTCAAGAATCAAGAAACCCAATCACAAGATCTTCATCTAAGAGGTAAGGATTTCTACCCTAGTCTTTAATTTCGAGTTTGGGTGGGTAAACATGGGTGATTAAGAGTATGATTCTAGGTGTAAGAGTATTATAAATACATGTAAGTACAAACAAGGTTTGTGAGAAGATTGTTGAGTTCAAATGGGTAATGATTGGGTTGAAAATGGTAAAAATCTTCAAAGTCCTTAATTGATGATTTGAGGGGTCATATGTGATCGGATTTTGATAAATTTGGTATGTATAGACTCGTGAGTGAGTAAGGATTTCAGTTTTGTAATATTTATCGGATTTTGAGACGTGAGCCCAGGGGCCCGGGTTTTGACCGATTTCGGATTTTTGAGTTAAATTCGATATTTTTCAATTAGAATTCGTTCCTTAAGCATATATTGATGATAAAAATATGAACTTGGTAGATTTGGAGCCTTCAGAGGTTGATTCGAGAGGCAAGCGTGTTGCGAAATAGTTTTCGGGATAGTTTTGAGGTAAGTAATGTCTTGAAATCCTGTCCTGAGGGTATGAAACCCCGGACTATGCACCCTTCACGGGTCTTGGGATGAAAAGGTTGAAACTTTGAAACATCTTTCCTATTTAGGCGACTATTGAGTTGCGGAACCGATTTTTAAGCCTTTGCTTAATTAGTATTATTTTATTTTGATATGATTTGGGTTATAAGCCGTGTTTGGGGCCTAGTGCCGATCTGTTTACCCCTCGGGGGACTGTTTTACTGCGTTTCCTCACTTGATATGTTGTGAATTACACTCAGTCTTTTCCTGATAAATTGTTTTGACACTCAGAGTATTTTTATATCATTTCTTGAAAAATGAAACACTATTTTGGGTCGAGAACCCGGTTTGTTTATGGCCTAAGGGCTAATTGAGAGTGTCTGACTGAGTGAAGATTTCAGGCCCATATTATGAGGAGGCTTCTAGGCCTTATGAGTGATGTGAGGAGGCTTCCAGGCCTTATGAGTGATGTGAGGAGGCTTCCAGGCCTTATGAGTGATGCGAGGAGGCTTCCAGGCCTTATGAGAGGTGTGAGGAGGGTTCCAGGCCTTATGAGAGAGATGCGAATGCTTCCAGGCCTTATGTTATTATTGCGCTTGGGTTGTAGGAACCCCTCTGGAGTCTGTAACACACCCCCAGTGAGCGCCGGTACCGATTGAGTGATGATGATTGCCCGTGGGGCTGATATTGAGTGATGATTGATACTGAGTGATTGAGGGAATGCCTGAGGGAAATGGTTACGATAATTGATTTTGGCCCGAGGGGCAGATTTATGATGATTTTACTATGTTTTCGAACTATGATTTACTTCGTTTTCAAATTGATTTTTACTGAGGATTTCACTGAGATATATTGATATTATAGTTGTTTTAAAGGATTTTCGGAACTGGTTTTGAACTTATGAAATTGCTGAATACTACTTGGGGACTTGATGTTTTACTGGTTGTTGTGGAATGGTGTAATTGTTGTGTGCTTTATATCTCTCAGACTGTGATTTCTTTTTGTTACTACTGAGCTGGCGTACTCATAAAGACTCCCTGTGACTCTGTGCATAGACCCAGGTACCGATTTGGAGCAGTAGCTGCCTTGTTCGTTAGCAGCAGTCACGGGATTTCGAGGTAGTTGTCCAACATCCACAGCTTCTCCATTTCCCTTCCTTATTTAGCTTTAGCATTTGATTCAGAGATATACATTATAGTTTTAGCAGAGTTAGATTTATTTATTCTTAGATGCTCATGACTATTGACTCCAGTTCTTGGGAGGTTGTTTAGGCTAATATGGGAACGCTAAGACATTAATTTCATTATTTATGCTATGGTTGCATGCTTATTATTAAATTGTGAACTCTTATAATTGAACAAAAACGTAGTAAAGTGATGGTTGCCTAACCTAGTTCCATGATAGGCGCCATCACGACCTGTTAGGATTTGGGGTCGTCACAATTTGGTATCAGAGCTCTAGGTTACATAGGACTCAACGGTCATGAGCAGGTTTAGTAGAGTCTTGCAGATCGGTACAGAGACGTTTGTACTTATCTTTGAGAGGCTGCAGAACCCTTAGGAAACATTCCACATTCTTGAATTCTTGTCGTGCGAATCCATTTTGTTTATCCAAAGCGTAACTCTTTGAATTCCTTTCATGTATTCGAATGCACATGCGAGCGCTTGGTATCAGTTATGTGTCGACGACTTGTGACTTCCATGGGTGAGATGTGATTGTTAACATGTTAATAATGGGCCAGTCGGAAGGACTTGAGGCCGGATTTTGTCTGTGGCTTGAGTGCTGAGATTTCGTTTATGCGAGCACTCTTATTTGGGGACTTATATGTCTGTTAGTGTCCTTATTGATAGAACTTCGTGACTAGATGACTACATGGTGAGTGTGATCGGATAGTTAGATGTATTCAGGTTGTTTATTTGTGACCAAAATGAATTGGCGGGAGATGTGGCAAGAACCATTGATTATTTGACTTATGTATTGAGTTAGAATATGGCTTCGAGTTATGAGTGTTGAAGGACCTCTTGTGTAGTTTAGTTGTGGAGTGAAGTGGGTTTTCCTGTTATGTTCTGAGTTCCTATGATGTCTTTTGAGTTGACCAATGCTCCGGTAGCATTCATGTAATTGATTGACGGTGCATGCAGCCGTGTTATAACTCCTTTGTTATTGTATTTATTGATGGCATCCTGGCGTACTCTCGTAGCCAGGGATAACATATTCAACATTTGATGATGGTATTACAAGGATGTACGGAGGAGAAGCTTTGTGCAAAGTTCTCAAGTGTGAAATTTTGGGCTCAGTTCAGTAGAATTCTTGGGACACGTGATGTCCAGTGAAGGTATCCAGGCGGTCAGACGAGTGTGTGTAGAGCTTCCAGAAGCTCAAGAATTCCTTGACCACAACCCCAGTGTTGGTATTGTTATCAGCTTCAGGTTCTTATACCGCTTAATGGGATATCTTGGGGGCAGGCAGTGGTTGTGTTCTACTATAGGAAGGTATAGTGATTGCGTGATAGCTATGATTTTCGGAAGTTTATAGGGAGGTATCCTTTTGAGGATAAACATGCAGGGGTATTCTCTTGCGGGTTGCCCTGAGGTGTGTGACCCATATGTTTATCTGTAGTAAGTTCTTTTCTACCATTAGATGATATATGTTGTAATTTGAGTTTAGATCGCTTGTGGGAGTTGGCATGATCACTATAATGGTGAATGTGATAATTGCATACGAGTTGAGGGTTAGATGGTCTGGGTCATATGAGCGTATGAAGGATTTAGTTGAATCCCACCACAGTATGGTGGCAGTGATAATGTGTGGGCATCGTGAGTTATTGTTTGTCTTGATACTTGTCTTTGAGCCAAGTGGGGGAGCCCGTTAATGATAAGTTGATTACACGATTATGTGTTGTACTGGTTTCGGTGCGAGGTATAATGGTGAATCAGTTATGACCTACAGAGGTGGAGTCTAGGAATGACTCGAGTGATGGAAATTTCTTCGATACAAGTTGTAATGTACNAGGGTGTGGACTACTTTCCTAGTATATGGATTGCAAGCGGGGTCAGGTCGTTTTGTTTACTTGGTTAGTGTAATTGAAATTGCATAGAGTGAATGACGTTCGAGAATGGTTCAGACGGATTCAAGGTTATATGTAGCGATCGAGGATCTTCAAGGTGTGAGAAGGGCTAGAACTAAGATTTTTGGGGAAGGGGTCAAGGCTTGTGGTGAATTTGCATTATCATGGAGTCTATCCATCAATATCAGAAAGGTGAAGGTAATGAATTTAAATTCTCAGGAAGTCTCTTTAGGGTATGTATTTCTAATGTGGTGCATCTGGGGATAATTGAGGGAGTATTCAGCGGCTTATGAGCTTAAACGGTATATTTTTTTATGCTCGGGTTTCGTGTGGTGAGTCGGGATTGAGAATTTTGGTATTATGGCAAGAAGTATCAATTCGAAGGTATGTCAGAAGGAACTTGGATAAATGGGACAGCTTAGTAGTAGGTCGGATCAGCATGATAAGGGATATGGTTAGTTCTTTGGATGTTTATAAGGTAATGAGTTGTTACAGGTGTCTCTTAGCAATTCTCTTAGAGTTTTGTGGCATGCGTAGCTTGGTTGAATTAGAAGGATTCAGTCCTGGCGGTTTAGTGTTGTACAAATATGATTCGGGAGTTCTCAATCATTTCTACCACAGTTGGATATGTATATTTCTAATGACGTGAGGGCCATGTGATGAATAGTGATTTTGCTTCTAAATGGGATCAATGGAAAGTTCTTGGCTAGTTGGGTACGTAGTTGTTTGTGGCTAGGAAGGGAGCATGAAGTTCTCATATTTATCATAGTATTGCATGACGTATGCGGTATTTTGTGTAGAGTGGAGAGTGGCATATGTGAGGTCACGGTTCAGTTCTGGAAGGAAGGTCAGAACTGGCAGTTTCAGATGATTAAGTAAAGGATACCACTATTGGGTGGCTGGATGAGAGTATACATTCATAAAGGACAACGTGTTTAAGGAAATGTGGGTGAATGAGGGTGCTTCATTTGTGTTACGACGCTCTTTTGTTGGATCAACTATTGATATTCAAGTTTGTTTGGTGGCACGTAGGAATTATGGGGGTATCCCTCGTGGGATGATAAAGTATTAGGGGTGTGTTATATATTAAGTGGTGGAATTGGGACCAAATATGGTAAATTGTGCGCTTCATGGACCTTGAGACTAAGAGTTCTAATAAACAGATCATTTCTGTGGTTGCGAAAGGGTATAACAAGATGCCAATTTGAGGTTAACCATGTGGGTTATCTCATGCGGAATAATCTACGTAGGTGTGTTCCTTATAATGTTGAGTAGAGAGTTTCTTTTCTACTAACAGGGTGTATGTGTTGAGATTTGAATTTGACTCTAGTCGAGAAAGTTGAATTGATTGTCACGAGAATGAAGGCGAGCTTAGTAGTTGAATTGAGGTATTTTATGGTTTGTGTTACCTAAGCTTGTGAAGAATTTTTGTTGAACTAGCTGTAGTAATATGGCAATACTCTTGGGTTTTATGACCTGCGTGGCCTGGTCGAATTAGAGGAATTTAGTTCTGATAACTTGATTAGGAGGAAATGGATTTCCAAGTGGTTGATGGTTTAAACCAGATATTTTGTACCGGTATGGGGAACGTGTTGTGTATTGTGAGTTCCTGTATGTTTCTTTCATTATCGATGGTGTACGAAGGTTTTGGAGTGAGGTTTTGTTTAATGTGGGGTTTCCTACTAGTACTTGGTTGGTTTGAGTAGTTATGGTGATCGAGAACGGTGTTGCGAGTATACGAGTTGTGTAGTATGTTATGCGATCATATCTGGGGTTATTGTTATGGCTTGACACAGTTTGTTCAGACTTATATAGTGTGTGGATATGAGATTCGGGTCTTGAAAAGAATTCTGGATGTTCGAAATTGGGCTCCAAGGATTTTTGGGGTAAGGTTAAAGTAATGCTTATTATTCACTACAATGGGTTTAATGTGTTTCGGAATAATTGATTCCAATTTTTATGAATTATATGCCCTACCGGTATGAGGGTTCGTTATGTGTTATGAAAAAAAAAATGTTTACGAAATTTATTGAGAAGAAGAAAGAAAGGAAATTGAAAACTGCAATTGGCACAATGTGAAACATACTTGTGATACGGAGTGAGGACGAGATCCTCGTATTTTTTTTATATAATGTGAAATATTTAAACCGGGCTGCAAGCCGCGGTGGAGGTTATGTAAGGACGAGGTCCTTGTGGTAAAATATTTACGAGTTTAAAGTTTACCTTTGTAAAGTTTAATTGGTACGATAATATTAAAAGGGAGTCATGCCTGTTAGGTTGATTTGATAATTCTTGTATATTTTATGTTCATATTCAGCCATTTTCGTGCTGTAAACATTGAGTTTTAGCTTATGAGATGAGTTCCCAGGTGGCGTTAAATGTGACTCATTAATCCGAGTAAGTAATCATGAGGTCTTTATGCCTCACATTCTGTTGTGAGTATTGTTAAAGATTTGAAATGAGGTGGTTGTTAATATGAGATTTATTGATGATGTTGGAATTAATTATGAACAACTATTAAGACCAGAGATGTGGTTATGATCATACATATGATGCGTTTCATGTCAAGATATCATTGTGATAATGTCGGGCTTGTAATGCGGAGATTGGTGTTATTGATATACTTGTGGTGCTTTGTTGGGTTGTGAACATGTTGTTAGGAGTTGTTTTGGTGTTACTCTGACAGGTGGATAGGCCCAATTGCAGGGGAGACTCTGCCGAAATTTTTGAAAAATTTGAGAGTTAGCCAAATTTTGGGGCCTTAAGAAAGTTGAAATGTTGGAAGGATATCTAAGATCTATATGAAGTCGAGAATAATAAGAGATGATGGTTAAAGTGAAAAGAGGATAATGTTGTGCCTAATCATGACTTGTAAAACATTCGAGGACGAATGTTCTTGAGTGGGGGAGAATGTAACACCCCGGAAAATTCTAAGTGTTTTAAGACCATTAAGAAGATTGACGGATGCTAATGATATCAATTTGGGTATGAACAAGACTGGTAATTTGAATTATATCAATTTATCATGAAAATATATGTATGAGGTGCATTAAAAATGGTTTAGGGTCTAAGAAGAGCCCTAAGGCTAAGTCAAGTTGAAAATTTTATGATGGGATAAAGTTTCAAGTGAGTTTGCACAAGATCTAACTTCAAACGAGCATACCTCTCAATATATGAAGTGTTATATGGTTTATAACCTATCCAATAAAATCTATTTGAGTCTAGTTTCCAACGCTTCAAACCGTTTTTCATTTGGACAATCCTACACAAAGTTATGATCCAATTACCAAAAGCTGGAAAAATGCGATCATGTGAAAGTGATTATGCGATCGCATATCAATTATGCGGTCCGCATACTTGATATGCGACCGCAAAACAGGTCGCAGAGTGCTCCAGAACCGCCCAGTTTTGGCCACTGAGTTATGCGACATGTATGCGATCCGAAGACCCATTCTGCGACGCATTATGCGATCGCAGACCTTGTTTCGGGGGCTTAATCTTCCTATTTTCATAACATGACCCCGTTTTGATAAATAGGTTTTGGGGTTTATTTTGGGGTGATTTTATGAGGATTCTAGAGAGAGGTGAGAGCTTTTTAGATAGAGAAGGAGGAAACCCAACATTCAAATCATCTAATCTTGCATCAATCTTCCATAATCAAGAAACCCAATCACAAGATCTTCATCTAAGAGGTAAGGATTTCTACCCTAGTCTTTAATTTCGAGTTTGGGTGGATAAACATGGGTGATTAAGAGTATGATTCTTGGTGTAAGAGTATTATAAATACATGTAAGTAGAAACAAGGTTTGTGGGAAGATTGCTGAGTTCAAATGGGTAATGTTTGGGTTGAAAATGGTAAAAATCTTCAAAGTCCTTAATTGATAATTTGAGGGGTCATATGTGATCGGATTTTGATAAATTTGGTATGTATAGACTCGTGAGTGAGTAAGGATTTCAATTTTGTAATTTTTGTCGGATTTCAAGACGTGAGCCCGGGGGCCCGGGTTTTGACCGATTTCGGATTTTTGAGTTAAATTCGATATTTTTCAATTGGAATTCGTTCCTTAAGCATATATTGATGATAAAAATCTGAACTTGGTAGATTTGGATCCTTCGGAGGTTGATTCGATAGGCAAGCGTGTTGCGAAATAGTTTTCGGGCTAGTTTTGAGGTAAGTAATGTCTTGAAATCTTGTCCTGAGGGTATGAAACTGCGGACGATGCACCCTTCACGGGTCTTGGGATGAAAAGGTGGAAACTTTGGAACATCTTTCCTATTTAGGCAACTATTGAGTTGCGAAACCGATTTTTAAGCCTTTGCTTAATTAGTATTATTTTATTTTGATATGATTTGGGTTGTAAGCCGTGTTTGGGGCCTAGTGCCGATATGTTTACCCCTTGGGGGACTGTTTTACTATGTTTCCTCACTTGATATGTTGTGAATTACACTTAGTCTTTTCCTGATAAATTGTTTTGACACTCAAAGTATTTTGATACCATTTCTTGAAAAATGAAACACTGTTTTGGGTCGAGAACCCGATTTGTTTATGGCCTAAGGGCTAATTGAGAGTGTCTGACTGAGTGAGGCTTCCAGGCCCATATTGTGAGGAGGCTTCCAGGCCTTATGAGTGATGTGAGGAGGCTTCCAGGCCTTATGAGTGATGTGAGGAGGCTTCCAGGTCTTATGAGAGGTGTGAGGAGGCTTCCAGGTCTTATGAGAGGTGTGAGGAGGCTTCCAGGCCTTATGAGAGAGATGAGAAGGCTTCCAGGCCTTATGTTATTATTGCGCTTGGGTTGTAGGAACCCCTCTGGAGTCTGTAACACACCCCCAGTGAGCGCCGATACCGATTGAGTGATGATGATTGCCCGTGGAGCTGATATTGAGTGATGCTTGATACTGAGTGATGAATGATACTAAGTGATTGAGGGAATGCCTGAGGGCAATGGTTATGATAATTGATTTTGGCCCGAGGGGCAGATTTATGATGATTTTACTATGTTTTCGAACTATGATTTACTTCGTTTTCAAATTGAGTTTTACTGAGGATTTCATTGAGATATATTAATATTATAGTTGTTTTAAAGGATTTTTGGAACTGGTTTTGAACTTATGAAATTGCTGAATATTACTTGGGGACTTGATGTTTTACTGGTTGTTGTGGAATGGTGTAACTGTTGTGTGCTTTATATCTCTCAGACTGTGATTTCTTTTCATTACTACTGAGTTGGCGTACTCATAAAGACTCCCTGTGCCTCTGTGCACAGACCCATGTACCGATTTGGAGGAGTAGCTGCCTTGTTCGTTAGCAGCAGTCACGGGATTTTGAGGTAGTTGTCCAGCGTCCACAGCTTCTCCATTTCCCTTCCTTATTTAGCTTTAGCATTTGATTCAGAGATATACATTATAGTTTTAGCAGAGTTAGATTTATTTATTCTTAGATGCTCATGACTATTGACTCCAGTTTTTGGGAGGCTGTTTAGGCTAATATGGGAATGCTAAGACATTAACTTCATTATTTATATTATGGTTGCATGATTATTATTAAATTGTGAACTCTTATAATTGAACAAAAGCGTAGTAAAGTGATGGTTGCCTAGCCTAGTTCCACGATAGGCGCCATCACGGCCTGTTAGGATTTGGGGTCGTGACAGGAATTGGCTGAGTCGGTGTTAGCATTGGAAGGTAAAGAGGTATGGCTGAGGGCTCTCGAATTCGAACCACTACACTTAAAAAAGAGAGAGAGCCCGCCAGCCAAACCCTCGGTGGAAGAACCACCTAAGTTAGAGTTGAAGCCACTGCTAGCTCATCTCAGGTATGCATTTCTAGGCCCTAATTCTACACTACCTGTTATTATCTCATCTTGTTTGTTAGATGTGCAGGAAAATCAGTTACTACAGGTGCTCTCTGAGTGTAAGACTGCCATTGGTTGGACCATGGCAGATATCAAGGGGATCATCCCGGCTTATTGCATGCACAAGATTCTCCTGGACGAGGGACACAGACCTTCCAGGGAACACCAAAGGCACTTGAACCCGAACATGAAGGAAGTGGTGAAGAAGGAGATCATAAAGTGGTTAGATGCGGGAATCATTTTCCCCATCTCTGACAACAGTTGGGTTAGCTCAGTGCAGTGTGTCCCAAAGAAGGGTGGCATGACGATGGTAAAGAATGATAAAAATAAATTGATATCCTCAAGAACCGTCACGGGTTGGAGAATATGCATGGATTATAGAAAGTTGAACCTTGCTACCCGCAAAGACCGCTTCCCACTTCCATTCATTGATCAGATTCTCGATAGGCTAGCAGGGAGGTCTAACTTTTGTTTCCTTGAAGGGTACTCGGGGTACAACTAGATTTCTATTGCCCCGAAGGATAGGGAAAATACCTCTTTTACATGCCCCTACAGGGTGTTTGCTTTTAGGAGGATGCCATTTGGTCTCTGTAATGCACCTGCAACATTCCAACGGTGCATGATGGCCATCTTCACAGACATGGTGAAAGATATTATGGAGGTCTTCATGGATGATTTCTCAGTGGTGGGGAATTCATTCGATGAGTGCCTAGCGAACTTAACCCGTGTCTTGAAGAGGTGCATCGAAATGAATCTATTGCTGAATTGGGATAAGTGCCATTTCATGGTACAAGAAGGGATCGTCTTGGGTCACTTAATGTCGAGTAAAGGTATTGAGGTGGACAGAGCCAAAGTCGATGTGATTGAAAAACTTCCACCTCTCACATCAGTCAAAGCTATTCATAGCTTCCTGGGGCACGCCGAATTCTACCGGCGATTCATCAAGGACTTTTCCAAGATTGCCAACCCCCTCTGTAAGTTGCTCGAAAAAGATAACCCATTTGTGTTTCTGATGATTGCTGGGTGGCTTTTGAAGAACTGAAGAAGCGGTTAGTCACAACACCAATTATAGTTGCCCCCAACTGGGAGCAACCGTTTGAACTCATGTGTGATGCTAGTGACTACGCTGTGGGAGTTGTGTTGGGTCAGCGCAAATATAAGGTAATGCACCCAATTTACTACGCAAGTAGGACGTTGAGTGGAGCTCAGCTTAATTACACGGTAACTGAAAAAGAAATGTTGGCTGTCGTGTTTGCCTTTGACAAGTTTAGGTCTTACCTGATCGGGTCGAAGGTGATTGTATATACTGATCATGCATCCATTCGATACTTAGTTGACAATAAAGAGTCTAAGCCGCGCCTAATTCGTTGGGTGTTGCTTCTTCAAGAGTTTGACTTAGAGATTCGTGATCGCAAGGGCACGGAGAACCAAGTCGCTGACCATTTGTCACGCCTTGAAGGTGCTGAAAATGTGATTGAGTCTGGGGATATTCTCGAAACCTTTCCAGATGAGCAACTGCTAGCCACAAGTGTGGAAGATGTGCCATGGTATACATATATTGCAAACTACATGGCCAGCGGCATTGAACCTTATGAACTCTGCTCTGTTCAAAAGAAACGATTCTATCGTGACTGCCAAAATTACTATTGGGACGAACCTCATTTGTTTAGAATCTGCATTGATAACATGATCCGGAGATGCGTCCCCGAGATAGAACAATTTTCTGTTTTGCAGGCTTGTCACGCATCATCATACGGAGGACATTTTGGAGGAGTTCGGACAACAACAAAGGTGTTAGAGGCCGGTTTCTACTGGCCAACTATTTTCAAGGATGCTCACCAATGGGTGAAGGGATGTAACGAGTGCCAAAGAACGGGAAACATATCCCGTCGACATGAGATGCCAATGAACCCAATTCTAGAAGTTGAGGTGTTTGATATATGGGGGATTGATTTCATGGGTCCCTTTGTCAGTTCATATGGAAATAAGTACATACTTGTTGCTGTAGATTACATGTCTAAATAGGTGGAAGCTGCCACATTCCCCACCAATGATGCAAGAGTGGTGGTGGGGTTCTTGAAGAGGAATATATTCACCCGATTCGAGATTCCAAGAGCCATCATTAGTGACGGGGGAACGCACTTTTGCAATCGTGTCTTTGAGAAGCTGCTGGCTAAATATGATGTGCGCCACAAGGTGGAAACCCCGTATCACCCTAAACAAACGGCCAGGTAGAAGTCTCAAACCGTGATATCAAGAGTGTGCTAACTAAAACTGTAAACGCCACAAGAACTGATTGGGAAAAAAAGCTTGACGATGCACTCTGGGCCTATAGAACTGCATTCAAAACACCAATTGGTATGTCACCGTACAAGTTGGTATTTGGGAAGGCCTGTCACCTGCCTGTGGAGCTAGAACATCGAGCTTGGTGGGCGCTGAAGCAATTAAACATAGACCTTGATGCTGTGGGGGAAAATCGACTTACAGAGCTGCATGAATTAGAGGAATTCCAATATCAAGCATTTGAGAGCACGAGGCTATACAAGGAGAGAATGAAGAGGATGCATGACAAGCACATTGTGAACAGAAATTTCAAACCCAGAGACAAGGTGTTACTGTATAATTCAAGGTTGGGACTGTTTCCTGGTAAGCTTAAGTCCCGATGGTCTGGGCCATTTAAAGTGGTCGAAGTGTTCCCCTATGGGGATGTGGAGATGGTAACTGAAGATGGGTCCAGAGCCTTCAAGGTTAATGGACAACAACTCAAACTGTATGTGGGAATGGATGAAACTAAGGAATTGTCTGTGATGCATCTGGTGGAACCTCAGAGGTTGAACGAACCTTAATTGCACTCATGTTGTGTCGTGCCGCGACGTTAAATCAGGCGCTTCATGGGAGGCAACCCATTGATTGTTGTACTCTTCATGCCACGACGTTAAATCAAGCGCTGGTTGGAAGGCAACCCAACATTTACAGTATTTAGAGTGTAGGTACTAACATGTGCAGGTGTTCGAAAAAAAAAAGGGGCGGGCAAAAGACCCCAAGGATGAAGAAAAGAAAAAAAAATGCCTATAGTCAGGTTTTACACTGCCCCATTTTTTATCCCACTAGCGCGGCCGCGCTAAACCCACGCTAGTAAGGTTTTGCACTGTCCCAAACACCTGGGACTAGCGCGCCCGCGCTACGACATCGATAAGGCCGCGCTAGACCGTTGCGATCCAGGTACGTCTTTTTTTTCATCTTACTTTTTTTATGTTCTTTTTATTTTACCCCACCCTCCCACCAACCAAATTAACTTTTACCCTCTTTTCCCCTACCCCTCCACCCCTTTTACCGTTCCTCTCCCTCTCTTTCCACCAACCCTTTCCTTCTCCTCCTTCCCTTTCCTCCTCCAAATCAAGCAAGAACAAACCACTACAGATCTCCTCACGAAATCCTTCCCTCCCCAAGTCTTCTTCCTCAACCACTACTCTCATCCCCCTCTACTGGTATGTATTTTCCCCTTTAAATTTTTTATTTTCTTTTTTATTTTTGTTAGTAGTTTTAATTTCTTTATTTTGCGTTGGGTACAAGATTGTAGCTTTCTTAATAGGTATAAATACATGGTAGTGGTTGTTTAGGGCTGAAAAGTTTCACTTGAGAATTGTGAGGGTGGTGTGACTATGTTGGGTTAATGTGGTGGTGCTTCATGTGCCATAGTGATTGTTTGGGCTTAAAATTATCCATTGCCCACCACATGTTTGTACAAATGCCTCTTTGGAGGAAGTGTTGTGACCCATTCTATGGTGAAGTCTGAGTAACCATGGTTGAGTCACCTGGTTGTACTGAGTTGACATTGGGCTACTTGCAGGTACCATGCCTCCACGCAAGCGTTAGGCCACCAGAGCCTCATCCAGCCGCCCGACACAAGCCAACACCGAGGGACGGCCTCATAAATCAGTTGACTCCAGGCCATTCAACAATCAGAAGTTCGTTTCTGCCAAAGCCCAAAACAGGTTTAATGAAAAAGAAACCAAAACGATTGTGCCGGAGCAGGCCATGGACCACATCGCCCTCGGGATAAACTGTCCTATTATGCTTGAAATGCTGAGGCGGCGACAATTGGATATAATTTTTGAGGAGCCTGCTACAGCAAACACCATGCTTGTCCGGGAATTCTATGCTAACGCGCCGGAACATGTGAACTATATAGTTACAGTGCGAAAGAGGTAGGTGGATGCTTCATTGGAAACTATCTGGACTATGTACAGGCTACCTCCACCAGCTGAGGGGTACGTGGATGCTTACCAAATGTATAATGGAAAGCATACTCCCTGGAATACATTCACCGGGACCATCTGTCAACCGGGAGCCACACTGAAATGGTACAAATATGGTAACAAGTTCCACTCCTCGGCCCTCAAATTTGAGGCCAAATACTGGTTGTACTTCATCAACAACCGCCTCCTGCCCTCCAAGAATCTGTCAGAGGTGAACATCCCTCGAGGGTGTTTGATTTGGTGCTTCATGAACAATGCACCTTTCGACGTGGCCAAGGTGATACACGATGAAATGTTCACACGTGTAAGGGTCCAACGGTATGGTTTATACTACCCGTCCCTTGTCACTCGGTTGTGTACGCAGGAGAATATGCCAAGTAACCTTACTATAGATGGTCGTAATCCTGAGGTGCATCCATTCACAGCTGAGAGAGTCACCACAGGAAAGGAAGCGGTAGCGGATGAGGAGTTGATTGGGAAAGACTCTGATGATGATGATGAAGAGGAGGAACCATACCAGGTTGAGGCTGATGTTGAGGTTGTAGGTGAGCAGCCTGCGCAGGCACATGCTGAGGATGTTGCAGGCCCATTTGGGGCCAGTCGAGGACAGCGGATGAACCGCCTAGAGCAGGACGTAGCTGGGTTGAGGACCTCGGTGGCTGACCTAGGGACTCGGGTTGATGAGATGGCTACCCAGCAGAAGAAATCAGAAAGGAGAATCATAGGTTGGCTCCGCGCTTTGGGACGTGCGTGCAATGTAGACGCCGTCTCTATCTCCGATCAGGATTGACCTGTTAGGGAGTCCCCTTTCCTTACTCTATTTTAATTGGACATGAGTACATGTCCTCATTTTAAGTGTGGGGTGGGGGATGGATTCCTTGTTATGTGTATGTTGTATATAATGAATTATTTGTTTTTAGTCTAACTTTGTAGAATTTTAGTTTTGTCAGACTTTCCTGCTTTGTAGTTTGCTTTGTAGGTATAGTTAATCAAGTCGCCTTGGCCCGACGACAGATCCTTTCGGCAAGGTTCTTGAGGGTCTAAGTCGATTGTTAAAAAGAATAATCAGAAAATGTAGTGGACTCTTCCTGATGACGGAACTCTTAGGCAGTTTTCTTGAGGGAAGTTAGTCCAAAGAAAACACCAAAAAGATTTTTTATTTTATTTTATTTGTAGTAACTCCCCCTTGGTTTTTCTTTTGACCGCGGTTCTTTTCCAAGGGTTTAGATTGAACCGGGTATAGCTAGCTTCTTTTATTTTTTTTAGTAGTTAGGACTCCTTTGGGCGAGGTGCTGAATGATAAAATGCGACCCTTAGAGAGTTACACTAAAACACCATTAATCCTAGAGTGTGACGCTTAGGATCACTTGCTGACTCTTGTAGAATTCCTTAATGGTGCATGTTATAACTAACTTGAATGCTTACTGGAGCGTTTTGATGAACCCATTTGGATTGAATCATGTGCCATGTCTGTGAGAGGTATTTTTTGCATCTTATTCTATGTTTGCATTTGGTACCTAGAACTTTCCCCGTGTGTGTGCAAAGCGAAAGAGTAGTTTTGTTCAGTCTTGGAAGTGATATAGGCGTGTCTTTGTTGAGCCAGCTATGTATAGTTTACCCGCCTAATTGTTATCTATCGTAGTTAACCCCTTTGAGCCTGTAATCCTGTTTCTTTGGCAACCACATTACAAGCCTTACCCAATTGCTTGAATCAACTATCTATTTGAACCTTTTAACCTCTCATAAGCACTTGAATTGTTATGAATTATGTAAAAGTTAAAGTCTGAGGTGCTTGGTTTGGCTTTTTAGTGGAACTAATGAAATATGGAGAAAGGTGCACTGTTTGAAAAAGTAAGAGTCACTTGAAAAAAAAAAGTTGTATTGTTGTGGAAAAGAAATCTATAGCCTTGATAAGTGGTGACTCTTGACGTAAGTATGCTTAAAGAAGTATGGGGTAATACATTGATGTGAAGGAGGAGTTTGGTTTGACATAAGTGTGGGGTTTGAATGTTAAAGTATATGTATTAAAGTGCTTAGGGAGGTGTAGTCACTCTTATATCTAAATGTATCCTACCCTTCCCTTAGCCTACATTACAACCCAATAAAGACCTATTGATCTTAGACTGAACAGACTCAATTAGTAGAGTATTACAATACAGGCAAGCCTATGGCGTATCTGTGTGGCATATGAAGGTTCCTTTGAGAGTGAGTGAATTCTTTCGATTTAAACCGCCTGTTGCTCTTAATATTATCTTTTGTGGAACTACTCTCAACTGTGTGATATGAGGGCATGTGATTTATGAATAAAAGGTAAGTCTTGACCTCGTTATAGAGTAGCTCGAGGATGTAAAAGTATGCCATGGCATTTGAGAGTCACCGCTTGAGGTTCAGATGTTACACTACTAGGTCTAGAGATTGTAAAATATTTGTGGTGTGACACCGTACGGAAGTGTTTGATGCAAAGAAACCTTGTAGGATGTAGTGGATTGCTCGAGGACTAGCAATGATTTAAGTGTGGAGTGTTGATAATAGGCAAAGATTGCATAGTTTAGTGCATATTTATACCCTAACTTAATGATGCTTCATTGTCTTAAGTGCACTAAATGATGATGAATTGACTCTAATGGTGATTTTTATGTTTCACAGGAGTACAACACAATAATGAGGACTTATAACGGTGATCCGGGTAAAAATTGAAGAAGAATAGGCCATGGGGAATTTTCTGGGTGATTTAAAGGGTGAAACCTCACCGAGGCAGTGAAAACCCCCACTAGCGCGGGCATTAGCGCGCCCGCGCTAGTCCAGATATCCTGAAGCAGTAAATAACCCAACTAGCGCGGGCATTAGCACGTGCTTAGCGCGCCCGCGCTAGTCCAGACGCGGAAAATACAACTTGGAGGGTATTTTTGGAAGTTCAAAGCCAATCTACACAAACTATAAAAGGTTCAATTCGTCCAAGAGAAGAAAAAATCAGGTTTTTAGAGTTAGAACAAGAAAACCAAGGGCAAGAGGCAAGGAGGAAATTTGGGCATCAATCCATATCTTCCTCTTTTGTTCTTTTACCATTGACTATGAATTCTTTTGTACTTTTTATCATTGTTATGAGTAGCTAAATCTTTTAACCTAAGGTTTTGGTGGAACCCGTTGGGGATGAACTCGTTGTTATATTAATATAGTTTTGATTTGGTTGTTAATCTCTATTTGTTCAACTACGTTCTTGTTGTAGTTGATTGAAAGGCCATCAATTAGCTGTTCCTATTTAGTGTGTATCTGCTCGGGAGAGAGTGCATATTTAGGTAGTTGTTGAACAACACCACTCCCAAAGTATATGAGGGATCCATAACCGAGGGTTTAGAGGTTGGATTAGGGATAACGATACCTCGGGTGCAATCTAAAGTGAACTATAATGAAATCTAGCTAGCGTAACTTGGGAAAGTGCGGCTAGTAAATTATCATAATTACTTGGGAGAGATTTATGATAACTGCAGGGTTCATGATTGATAGAGATAACTAAGTCAAAACTATAGAAAATTACAATAAGGGAAATCCACAACGGGGGAAACCATAACCTTAGACCTTTAATCCAATTATTTACAACTTCTTGTTAGTTAATCTTAGTTTTATTAATTCTGTTCCGCTGTAGTAGTAACAACAACATCAAGTAATATTTATAAGGTTTGGGGAAGTTGACTAGTAAGAATTTATTACTCTAAAGACTACAATTGATACGTTAATTCCCCGTGGGATTCGACTCTGGGCATAATACCCCGTATTATATTTGCAACGCCCGCTAGTCTTTTAATAGACACAGTTGAGCGTGATCAGCCACATAGTGCAATATTGCTTAATTTGCTCAATTATGTGTGTTGCTTAACTTGAGAATTGAACAAAACCGTTGTGATTGGGTCATGTGCAATGTGTGTGTGAGGTTTAGTTATCTTCTATGCTATCCGGTGTAGTCTAGAACTTGCCCTGTGTTTTAATTGAAGAAGAATTGTAGGTTATGCTAATCTAGGAGATGACATAGGCATTTTCTTGCTATTCATGGATATACTTGTCCAATAAAAATAAAACTTTTCCGTTGCTAACCCTTTGAGTCGATGGACCTTTTTTTTGGCACCCACATTACAAGTCGTACCCCTATTTTGTTCTTAAATTGAGATTTTTGCACCTTTACCTCCTAAGGCACTTAGTCGCTAAAAGAAGTAAGGTGAGACATTGGGGATTAGATTTTGAGTGGAGCCATGGAAAGGCCTGTTAGTGCACTAAAATTGAAATCAAAAGCCACTAGCTAATGAACTTTCATGTATGGAGTGTGTGTAGAAAAAAAAATATTGTTGTAAAAGAAAAAAAAATTGATAGTGAAAGTATGTAGAAAAAGAGACACACCTCCAATTTTTATTAATTTGTGCTAGTGGGAGTAAGAAGTGCTTATTGAAAAGAAAAAAAAAGGGTTATGTTGAATATGAGTTGTGGCAAGTTAATTGGTTGAGAAGAATATGTGTGAATTGTGAATGTAGTGTATTAAAGTGCTTTGGAGGGTTAGTCACTATTCCTAATTGATCCTAGATTTGGCTAGCCTAAATTAGTATAGATATACACTACGGGAAAACTTATGGTATGACCACAGGATGCATATGAATTCCTTGTAAGAGTGAGTGAAATTTTGTTCAGTTGTGTGATGTCCTTAATTATGTTCAAAGGCATATTTGAATGTGTGGACTAGTTATATTCACTCTTTTGTTGTTGGTGAGGGCACATGATCTCATGAACAATTGGTAATGTTGTAAACTTTCTTGTTGGGTAAGTGCGTGAATTGAGAGGGCTTAGTGGTTACAAGTTGACTCTTGAGGTTGGGTGGTTGCAAATAGGTTTTTGGTATGATTGATTAAATTGTTATACTTGGGCATGTTTAAAGAAGGGGAAAAATGTGAATTTTTGTATGTTCATACTTGATTGCCGGTATCGATCATGGTTAAGGGGTAAAGTGTGTGATTTAAAAGTAAAATGCTCATGGTAATGAACTTTGTACATGTTGAAGGGTAGTATTTTGTCCCATTGCTCGAGGACGAGCAAGAGTCTAAGTGTGGGGTGTTGATGTTTAGCTTAAAGTGTATATATTTTTATGTATATCGCCTCATATTTTACTTTTGTTTCGTGAGTTTTAGATGTTAATTGTGATGATTTATATTAATTTGAAGTGTTTTTATGTGTAGGAATGATTCGGGAGCAATCGGGGACGAAACACACAAAACTAGGGCCAAAACGCAAAAATCGGACAAAAAAGGATTTTGGGCGCCACAGGCAGAGCTGGGCGCCACCTGTGGCGCTGGAGGCAGACTACTAATTCAAGCGCCCGGCGCTACCCAGGGCGCCGGTGACGGGAGTTTCTCCTATTTTGCCCGGGACTCGGTTAATTCGACCCTAGACCTACCCAACACGTATAAAAGCAAGTCTAAACTCAATTTTGAGGGGATTGACGCCACTTTGGAGGAAATATACACACGGAATTGCTAGGAAGCGAAGGATTCTCAGTTTTCTTCATCTTTTTATAGTATTTACAATTAATTCAACACTTATGCAATTGTTTGATTTTAGCATGAGTGGCTAAAGACCCATTGTTCTGGGGTTGTGATTTAGCCATGAATATTGTTGTTTGACATTAGCTTAACCTTGATTATACTTCACTCAATATATGGTTGTTTCTTTAATTCTGTGTTTAATTGCTTAATTGTCTGGCCAGCAGTTATGTCCTATATACTATCTATGCTATGCTTGGGAAAGCCGTGTATAGATTAGAGAAGAGTTGAAGAGAGCGCGATCTTAACCCTTCAGGGGAGCGGATTTGTGGCTAGGATAAGAATATACCTAGTCACCGTGCTTAATTAAATATCGTAATCTTAATGCGTTCTGATAGATTAATTTCATAGGAATATAGGCGTTAATCTATTGAGAATAAGCGAGTAGTGCTTCGGGAGAAGGCCTATGAGAGCAATTATCGATTAATTAGCAACCATGAGTGAATTATATGAAAGGGAGAGTTAATTAGAACACAATACGAATGGTGAATCGATCACAACCCTGGAATACTTGTCTCTATTGAATACACAATAATCAACTCGTTACTTGATAATTAGTTATTTATTAGAATTGTAGTATAGTATAGTTACATTATTGGATTTTTGTCTTGGCTTGATTGAATAACAAATTATAGTGATTTAGTAAGTAGTTTACACAAGTCTCTGTGGGTTCAACACTCGATTTATCATTATATTACTTGTACGACCACGTATACTTGCGTGTGCGTTTGGGAGCAACAAGTTTTTGGCGCCGTTGCCGGGGACTTGAATATAAATTACTTTCTAGTTTTTACTTTAATTGTTTATTTCATCTAGTCTAACGTTACATGATGTTGCTCTAATCTCAGGAACTTTGATTGAATACGTAGGGTCAGAAGCCAGGACAGACTTGACGGCTTTGACCCCGAACCTGAGAGAACATTTCACAGGAGGTTGAGGGAAGCAAGGGTGCAGATAATATTCAGGACCTCGTTCAATTTCCTTTGAACATGGCAGAGGAGCAACATATGGTTGTTCAGGAGGTAGCTGTTGCGCCCCGCAATATTACGTCGGTATTATGTCCCGTAATTAAATTATAACGATGTTATACCCTGTAGTATTGTACGTTGAATTTGTCGTAAGGTAATTGACATCAGTCCAAGGAAAAGATTATTTGGAGATTATAAGGATTATGCTATTTCCAACAAGTGATGAGGAAATTCGTGAAGGTAAGAGGGGAAGCAAGTTAAAGAAAGTGAATTTTCATCCAAATTTGGCATGTTAGGAAAAATAAATACGGGCCGAGCGTTAGTACCCGATATTTATGGACTAGTACCATACAAGGTACCATATGACAATGATAGTATGATATATATAAAAAGGGCATTAAAAATAAGTAGACTTTTAGGTAATTTGAGACAATTCTTCATTATGTGGGTAATTGGTTAATTATCGGGTAACAAGACACTACCTAATAACCTAATAAGTGGAAAAAGATTAAACCTTCCCACCCCATCCCCACGTGGAAGCCACATAAGTCACGTTTTAAGGTGGCACATTTGGAATTAAATAGACTCCACCTACCTCTTTTCTTTTCATTTTCCTCCGTAACTTCACCGAACCATGATATGCAATCAATATAATATTACTATTGTTTCTATATAAGCACGTTTACCTATACAATTATTAGCTAATTAATAGCAAAAATACGCCCCCACTATTCAAAGAATCCATTAATCCAAGAATGTGTTCACTTTATGTATTCCTTATTAGATTCTGCTGATGCTCTTTTCAGATTGACATTTCAGAATTTGTTTTTGCTACATTAGTGAGCTAAAATGGAAGCTCTTAAGATTTCAGATGTAGTAAAGATTGGAACTAGTGGTAGGTAATGTGCAAGAAGTACCTTAAAGAATGTTTTTCTAGTTAATACTTCAACAAGGAATAATTATCTTGGATCAAGATTTGTGAAAAAGTCAAGATTGGAAAATGTTGTTAAGAATTGTGGGTTAGTGAGTGATGAACGTTCTATAGATTCTTCTAATCTTGAAGAAAAGTTTGGCTCAACTGGAGACCAACTCTTAACTGAAGGAGTAATTTGAATCAAAATGCAACAAAGGTGTGATTTAGCTTTAGCTTCATTCTATGTTTGGCGGGGAACAAATCTCACTTACATAGCAGAGTTTTTTTCAATCTCCAGGTATGTTAAGGCTAAGCCCTTTCTTCATTTTCGCATGATCTCGTCATTACACAAGTTTGATAACGAGGCATAACGAATAATTCATATCCCAAATTTTACGTATATTTTGCTAGTCTCGCAAGTTACGTATATTTTCCTAGTTTTGTAAGTTACAATATTCTCCTTATCGAGATTTCATATTCAATTTGAGTATTTTCTTCTTTTAGTCAAGAGAGAAGAGAGTCTATATATACAGTATTACAGTATTTTCATTACCATCGAGCTATAATCGATGGGCAGGCCCCTATTGGGCAACCTCTGATCAAATGGTAAGTTATATACTGAACCTACTATGACCGAGCGCCTATGAGCGAGCCCAGTTGGTCGAGATACAGAGCGTAGTATGGCCGAGCGCCTATGAGTGAGTCTACTACGGCAGAGCAATTATAAAGTTATATATATATTTACCGAGCCTTATAGGGCCGGACAACTATTTTACTTATTATATTGAGAGATTTGAATCAGTTTCAGCAGGTAAGCACACCATCAGATTATCTTTGACTCCAGCTACCTGCAATTATTATATTATCAGTTCAGTTTCAACTTTCAGTACATGCCTTACATACTCGGTACATTATTCGTACCGACGTCCTTTTGTTGGGGACGCTGCATTCATGCCTGCAAGTATAGACAACCAGTTTGATGAGCCCTCATAGTAGACGAGGTTAGCATTCAGCGAAGGATTGGTAAGACTCCACCTCATTCGGAGTGCAGCCGAGTCTATAAGTCATCGTGTCAGAGTTTTGCTACAGACTTATGGGTAGGCTAGTACCCTGTCCCATTTCATGTCAAATAATCTTCGAGGCTTTGTAGACAGAGGTTCATTTTGTACAGTATGTCAGAGGCCTTGACGACCCATATGTATTCATGGCTTAGGAATGATAGTTTATTTATATAGTGTTGCCCACTAACAGTTGTACATTATGAGTTGTGGCCATGTTGACCATGATAGTTACAAAAGGAATGCGTTCAACCATTTCGACCTATGTATGTTATATAGTTTTG
Organism: Nicotiana undulata; assembly: GCA_005239495.1. NCBI lineage: Eukaryota > Viridiplantae > Streptophyta > Magnoliopsida > Solanales > Solanaceae > Nicotiana > Nicotiana undulata. The sequence goes on from ML275938.1 coordinate 55,041, forward strand.
ATCGAAGGATTATGAGTTACAGAGTGGTTCGCTCGGGCCAGCTCGGCACCGGGTGCCAGCCACGCCTCCCCTGGTTCGGGGTGTGACAGTAGCAATGCCCAATATTGCTAATGTTACCTCCAGCATCGTGAAGCCCAGAATCACTGGGCACTTTGAGCTGAAACAGAGCATGACCCAACTACTTCATGCAAACGGTCAGTTTATGGGTCTTCCACACAAGGATCCACAGCAGCACATTCTGAACTTCTTGGAGATTAGTGATACTTATATCACTAACGGGGTCATGCCAGATTATGTGAGGCTCACGCTTTTCCCCTTCTCTCTGTTGGGCGAAGCAAAGCAATGGCTAAAGGCAGAACCAACTAATTCTTATCTCTATTGAATACACAATAATCAACTCGTTACTTGATAATTAGTTATTTCTTAGAATTGTAGTATATTATAGTTACATTATTGGATTTTTGTCTTAGCTTGAGTGAATAACAATTATAGTGATTTAGTAAGTAGTTTACACAAGTCTCTATGGGTTCGACACTCGATTTATCATTATATATGTTGTACGACCACGTATACTTGCGTGTGCGTTTGGGAGCAACAAGTTTTTGGCGCCGTTGCCGGGGACTTGAATATAGATTACTTTCTAGTTTTTACTTTAATTGTTTATTTCATCTAGTCTAACGTTACTTGATGTTTCTCTAATATCAGGAACTTTGATTGAATGCGTAGGGTCAGAAGCCAGGACAGACTTGACGTCTTTGACCCCGAACTTGAGAGAACATTTCATAGGAGGTCGAGGGAAGCAAGGGGTACAGATAATATTCAGGACCTCGTTCAATTTCCTGTGAACATGGCAGAGGAGCAACATATGGCTGTTCAGTAGGTAGCAATGCCCATTATTGCTAATGTTACCTCCAGCATCGTGAAGCCTAGAATCACCGGGCACTTTGAGCTGAAACAGAGCATGATCCAGCTACTTCATGCAAACGGTCAGTTTATGGGCCTTCCACACAAGGATCCACATCAGCACATTCTGAACTTCTTGGAGATTAGTGATACTTATATCACTAACGGGGTCACGCCAGATTATGTGAGGCTCACGCTTTTCCCATTTTCTCTGTTGGGCGAAGCAAAGCGATGGCTAAAGGAAGAACCAGCTAATTCCATTACATCATGGAATGATTTGGCACGTTCTTCCTATCAGGCAAGACTACAAAGATCAGAAGTGAGATAGTTTCCTTTAAACAGAAAGCAGGCGAATCTTTATATTCAGTATGGGAAAGGTTCAAGGGGATGCTCAGAGACTGTCCTTATCACAACTAGACGAACGAAGTGTTAGTTCACACTTTCATTGAGGGGCTCCATCCCTAGAGCTGCTAAATTGTCGGTAGGTCTGTTGGCTTTTCTGAAGCAGTGATTGATGTTGAAGTTGTGATCTTTAACCATTTTCTGGATCTCTTTTATTTTTTTGCTGATGTTCCATGGTGGCTTCCACTCTCTTTTGGTACATTTGACTATTAGAAGTGAGTCAGAATCTCCTATGTCCATCTCAAGACCTCTGTCGGCACACCATTTCAACCCAAAGAGAAGAGCTTCAGCTTCCGCGAAGTTACTGGTGCCTGCTCCTACAGGGATGGAGTAGGAAATGATGAAATTTCCTTCTTGATCTCTAATAATCCCCCCCTCCACATTTCTTGTTAGAGTAACTTCCATCAGTGTTCAGCTTGATTATTTGTGCAGGTGGTCTGATCCATCAAACTGGGAAGCTGCTAGTCTGTTGAATCTGTGCGTCACAGGCTATGTATATGCTGCTCCAACTATATTCGATGCGAACTCTGCTAAACTGTTTCTTGATCATCTGCAAAAGAAAAGTAGTTATATTAGAACTGGTTCTATACATTGAGGGTCTAGTCCCTTCAAACTTGTTGCAACATCTTGATCTCCAAAGCTCCCAACAACTGATAAGTGGTAGATTCTTGGTGATTTATCTCGAGATTGGATTGGATGATTTTTGGTTCCACCAACTCAAAAGGGTCATGTTCAAGTTGTTGAAATTCCATCCAATACTTAAAGGCCCTGCAAATTTCCTACAAATTTTCCTCGCAAGGTCATCTTGGCAGAATATGTGGTTATTGTCTTCTAGTTCAGTTCGGTTGTTGCCAGAGTTACATCAATAACATTAGGGAGTTAGTGAAATTCCAAGCCTGGCCACTCTCTCTTCAGTGCAGAGTTTGTTACCAACAGCTCTCCATAAAAGGAAAGACATCTTGAAAGGAAAGTCCTCAGTCCATAAGTTGTTATAGAAAGGGTTGTGGTCTTTCCTTTGCCTAATAGCATTCCAGGTGGAGCTGATGGTAAATTTTCCTGATTTGGAAAGGCTCTAGTTGGCTTTATCATATCAATTGCTTTCAAGTTCAACGCCCAAGGATAATAGATGAGATTTGGTGTCTTCATTTGGTTGAATGGTGAGCATGTTCCAATTCCAGGTGTTGTTCTGAAGAATTTCATTCAGCTTAATGTTTGGCATGGGGATATCATAGGTAGTAATCTTGTATAGAGGACCTAATGAGCACCAGTTGTCAAACCAAAAGGAGACATCTCCTTTTCCAATGTTCCAAACAATATTGAGCTCCATTTCTTCTTTGATGTCACATATGACTTTCCAGTTTTGTGAGTTCCCCTTGTTCCAGTTAATAGTAATAGGATGCTTCAACTCACAGTATTTAGCAATCATAAAGGATCCCCATAGAGAGTTTGTTGTTCTTAGATTCCACCACCGTTTAGCTCTAAAAGCCTTACAGGTATCATTGAGCCTCCTAAAATTAGCACCACATTCACAATAAGGATAACACAAGTTTTTTCCTGCAGCCCAGTGATACTTTCCTCCACTATCCTGCCCTGACCAGAAGAATCTGGCTACAAATTCTGCGAGCATTATCTATTAATATTGACATCACTTTGTTTTACAAGTACTGTCAATCTATTAACATGCGTTTTCTTTAGAAAAATAACATATATATATATATATATAAAATCTGATGATGCGGTATTAGATGACACCAATGTATGGGTCAAAATGAAATTCGATGTGGAGAGATTATCAAACGAGAGAATTGCGTCTCAACGTGGGCGATTAGGCCGAGGTCGACCAGGGCCTAACAGTAAGGAACCGTCGAGCAAGCCTTTAAGGCCGAGGTCGAGCAGTGAAAGATGAAAATAATGGCTAGTACAATATTGGAATTATCAAAGGGAATATTTTGTTGAATATTCCCTCTGCTATACTTTTTTAGGGTTTTTGGGAATATCCTATATAAATAAGAAAAGAAAGGGGGCAAAAGGCATGTAAGATTGATCTTGATAAGAACTCTTGTGAAAAGTTTACTCTTGTGATATAATACAAAACTTTACCTTTCCACAATGATTCGATTTGTTGTTTATTATTCCTTTCCACTCATTAGATCCGAGAAAGCTTTGTTCATTTCCATATCTATTTGTCACACGTTGTTGTCAGAAGGAAGAATCGTCCACCTCATTCAATATTTGGGTGAACTGTTCTTCCTATTTACATCTATTGTCATTTTACATATTTATTGCTCATTATTGTCCATTCATTCATACTCAATAGCTCCATTTAATAACCTCATAACTGGTTCTAGGCATTATTGGACTTTATTGTTTGAGCATGTGTTAGATTTAAGATTTATTATATTTGACTAGAATTTACCCTTCACCTTATTTATCTAATTAGTTTAGCAAAAAGTCTCCTATTTTTTGGTCAAACAACCACTTTACATTGATATGTGAAACAATAATATGAAGTCTTTGGTACGATGTATCTTTATATATATAGTACGAGAAAGTCAAAGTGCAACTATTACACTACAATGTCAGACTTAAGAAGTTCAACCTAGTTTTACTGACTATAAGCTCCCCTGCTCCAGCTCCATTCATTTACTTACTTTGCTAATACAAGTCAAGATCAAAGGTGATGATGAGGTAGGAAAAGAGATAAATTCATTGCTTACTTAAATTGATAAATATACGTGACTCTCTCTAGAATGGGATATTCTCTCAGCTATAAGGCTGAATGGCAAGGAAGTCACGGTCTGTAGGGCAAGGACAAGGAGGAATATTGTTAGAAATGGTGTTCCCTAATTGGAAGATGCGAAGAAAACTCGAAGTTTGAGTGTGATACTGTAACGACCCAGTCGGTCTTTCCGTAGAATCTGCATTATTATTACTATTTTTGCCTTGCCATACATTGATTATACTGTCTACGATGTGTTGGAGTTGGTTGGCTCGGGTTCAGAATGGTTGTAGTGAGAATTGAGACACTTAGTCCCTAAAAGTACCTTTATAGTTGGAAAAGTCAACTGAGAGTTGACTAATTAGTAAATGATCTCGGAATGCAGATTTTATGGCTCAGATAGCTTTGTTAGGTGATTTGGGACTTAGGAGTGTGTTCAGAATATTTTTGTGATGTCCGGTGTAGAATTAGGCTTGAATTGGCGGAAAGTTAGTTTTTGGTGATTTCCGGTCGGCAGTGGAAAATAGGCTATCGGTGTCAGAATGGAATTCCGATAGTTGGAACAGGTTCGTAATGTCATTTTGGATATGTGTGCAAAATTTCAGATCAATCGGAGGTGTTTTGGATGGTTTCGGCATCGTTAGTGGAATTTAGAAATTTCAAAGTTCATAGGCTTGAATTTGATGTGATTTTGGTGTTTTGATGTTATTTTGGGTGTTCCGAGGGTGCGATTAAGTTTGAATTATCATTTATTACGTGTTGGTATATTTGGTTGGGGTCCCGAGGGGCTCGTGATTGATTTCGGATGGTTAACGGGAATTTTGGAGTTGGAAAATGCAGCTTTCAGCTGCTGGTGTTTCTGCTACTGTGATTTCCACACCTGCGGATGTTTGACCGCAGGTGCGAGCCGCAGGAACATCCATGTTGATCGCAGGTGCGGGCTCAGGGGCCCTTGGAGGAAGAACCGCAGAAGCGGAATTTTAGCTGCATCTGCGGGTCGCAGGTGCGACACCTGGGCCGTAGATAAGGGATTTGGTCCGTTTAACAAAAAGTCGCAGGTGCGGTCCCCTAAAGTGCAAGTGCGGACATCAGGTGCGAGAATAAGGCCGCAGATGCGAAAAGCCTGGGCAGAAAAGTATAAAAAGGGGACTTAACGAGTTTTAGTCTTCTTTTCACCATTGTTGTGCGGGTTTCGAGCTTTTTGAGGGTTTTTGAAGAGGGAAACATTTGTTCTTCATTGAGGTGAGATTTTTGGACTCATTAACTCGATTATATGTGATTAAGGACCAAATTAACAGTGTTTAATTGGGAAAATTAGTGGAAAAAGGGGAAACTAGGGCTTGCGTTTAAGAACCTTTTAGGGGTGATTTGAGGGGTCATTTGGACTCCGATTTCAAAGTTCTTTATATGTACAGACTCGTGAGATGATGAGGATCATTTTGGTATAAATTGTGTCAAGTTACGAGATGTGGGACCGGGGGTCGGGTTTTGTGCATAAAGTTGATATTGTTCGATTGAGTTTCATCCCCGTTGCATAAATTGATGTGAAAAATCTGAACTTGATAGATTTGGAGCACTCGGAAGTTGATTCGAGGGGCAAGCGTGTTGCGGAGTAGCTTTTCGGGTTAGTTTGAGGTAAGTAATGTCTTTAAATCCTGTCCTGAGGGTATGAAACCCTGGACTTTACATCCTTTCACGGTTTTGGAGTGACGCACACACTGGATGACGAGTGTGGGTCGTGCACGAATTGGAAATTTGGAAATGTGTTCCTTTTGAGGCAACTATTGAGCTGCGAAGCTGTTTTTAAAGCATATGTTTTATATTATTAACATGTTTTGATATATTTGGGTCGTAAGCCATGTTTGGGGCCTAGTGACGATCTGTTCTAACCCTTGGGGGCTATTTTCCTGATATTCCTCACATATAAACTATGATTTTACACTCATTCTTTTCTTGTTAAATTGTTGACACTCAGATTGTTAATATGATTATTTTTTTCTGAAATGAAATACTGTTTTGGGTTGAGAACCCTGTTATTTATGGCCTGAGTGGCATGTTGAGAGTGTCTGATTGAGTGAGGCCGAGGGCCAATATTGTGAGTATATTGATGATATGAGAGAGGCCGAGTGCCAGAGTGAGTGATGCCATGATTTGGTTGTTTATAGCACTTGGGCTGTAGGATCCCCTCCGGAGTCTGTACACCCCCAGTGAGCGCAGGTACCTACTGAGTGCGAGTGCCGAGTGACGAGTGATTGGGATGTATGAGTGACTGTGAGGTGCTGAGTGACTGTTACTGAGTGATGGTGAGGTGCTGAGTGACTGATTATGAGTGATGATTTGGCCCGAAGGGCAGTTTATAATGATATCTTGTTGAGCTTGTGATTATGATTCACTTCATTTTTTTCATACTGAGATTTTTGGGAATTGTACTGAGAAACATTGGAAAATATACTTGTTCAAAGGATTTTTACAGAAATTAGTTTTCAAACATATGTACTAGATGTATACTTTATATTGACTCGGTATTTTACTAGTTTTGTGGATTGGTGTTTTGTGCTGTGTGTTTTTTATCTTCACACTTGATTTACTTTCATTACTACTGAGTTGGCGTACTCATCATTACTCCCTGTACCTTTGTGTGCAGGTCCAGGTACTGGTTCTGAGCAGTAGCCATCTGAGTTCATTCATCGTCAGCATTCAGGATTTCTAGGTAGCTGTCCAGCGTCCACAACTTCTCCATTCCCCTTCCTTCATTAGTATTTAGTATATTGTTCTGAGACATTGTTTTATGACATTAGTAGTGTTAGTATTATCCTTAGATGCTCGTGATCAGTTGACTCCAGTTCTGGGGAATGGTTTTAGACTGTTAGATTATATTATGATTTGTTAAAGACTTAGAAGATTTTATACTTGCTATTGATGAATTTTGGTAAATTTTATTAAAGGAGTTGTGTAATTATGTGATAGTGGCTAGCCTAGTTCCACGATAGGCGCCATCACGACCTATTAGGATTTGGGGCCGTGACAGATACAAGGCGTAATACCAGGGGAATTGAAGAAAACACCAATCGCAGGGTTGTCATTAATGTTGACTCCTATGGCGAATAATCACTTGACAAATTCAGTGGGAACAAGTAACCAAACACATGCATAGAGCTCTGGGAAGAATTCTTGGGCGGATCAGGTTGAAGATGAAGAAAAATCCAGAAATGAACAAGGTAATGCTCAAACCCTATCCTAAATCGCGGAGCACTGTTGTGGGCAAAACGATTACAAGTGAGGGCTTTGATTTGGAAGGGGAAGGAGAAGCCTCCACAAATGTCAAAATTACTTTGGCATATGTACAAGAGGAAATTGAATATTGTCAGTCTGTGGTAGTTTGCTATGTCCTGAGATCGATTAACCCACTAACTGCAATAGAGGGGTTCTTCAAGAGAATATGGGGTCCATTGGGGTTGGATAAGGTGGATCAAACTAATAAAGTGGTCTTCATGGTATTTCAATGTGTAGAAGGACGTACAAAAGCAAATGAAGGGGGTACCCAGACTTTTGATAGGAAACCTGTGGTGGTGAACCCATGGAAACCACATGGAAATGAGTAAAGTAATGGTAGAGAAGGTCCCATTCTGGATTAATCTTGTTGGATTGGACCTCAAATATTGGGGGTAAACTGCTTTGACTAAAATTTCAAGGCTTGTAGGCAAGCCTGTGAAAGCTGATGCTGCAATTACACGGAAGAAGAAGCTAATGTATGCTAGGGTGATGGTTGAAGTACCATTGAATAAAACATATTCAGACACAATAATGTTTAAGAATGAGCTAGGGAAAATAATTTGTCACGACCCAAATTCCCAACCCACGGGATCGTGATGATGCCTAACACCACACTTGCTAGGCAAGCCAATGTTAGAACTTATTTAATTATCTTCTATTAAAGTTTACTTATTCATAACATAACAATTTAAAATAAACTGAATCTAATACTTTCTGATAGATAACTTCATGAATAACAATAATAACCCAACAGATAAACCGAACCACGAACTAAATATATATCCAAAAAATCACTCAAGGGTCTGGTGTCACCATTCACAAACTACTAAGAATGCTACAAATAATGGGCTGAAAGAATGTATCTCTGTTTTGAATGAAATAAACAGTGTCTATATAAAGTAAAGAGAAGACTCCAGGAATATGCGGACACCAGCAGATCTACCTCGTAAATTATGACAGCTACTAAAATCTCCTAACTCTGGACGGTAGTTGGATCTGCACAAAAAGCGCAGAGTGTAGCATCAGTATAACCAACCCCATGTACTGAGTAAGTGCCGTGCCTAACCTCGACGAAGTAGTGACGAGGCTACGGAAGGAGATTTATAATATAACCTGTGAACAATGTATATAATAAAACAAGAAGGAAATTCTAAAATAAACAAAACAATAAACTATAGAAACAAATAAATAACTCAGCCACCTTTTTCAGGTCTCAGCTATAACCAATTCTCACATAAGTTCCAAATTTCCAAATTTTGACTTTAAAATAAATGTAAGCGCAAAAATATGAAAAATAGTAAAGTAAAACAGTAAGTTTTCAATTCTTTGTTTTTGAAAATCAGTAAAACATAAGTGTCCTCCTTTACCGCTCATTGTTGCGGCGCGCAACCCGCTCCCACATGTCCACCCTTATTGTTCCTCCCTATATATATCACCCTTATTTCTCCTGTTGCGGCGTGCAACTCGATCCCACCTGTCCACCCTTATCACTCCTTGTTGCGGCGTGCAACCCGCTCCCACCAGACATATTATATCACTTTATTTAGGAAATCTTTTACAATTCAGGTCAAAGCCTTTCACAATATTTTTGTCTCAACAATTGTAATGAGAAAGTTGTACCACTCATAAACTTCATCAATTATCATTTCACAATGAAACCAACCGGAATATATATATGCATCGCAATACTGTTATCCCGCTCAATCTTTAAGTACCAGAATAAAACCAAGGGAACAACCAACACTTCCAAAATACTTGAACCCATACTTAACAACAAGTTGACGAAACCAATTAGACATAAAGACACCAATGATCATGAAACAATTAAGCCAGGAATCAAATAAATTGGAAACAGGGGAAGGTATCATGTTCAACAAGTAATTTGGTGGTGATAGATACTCGTCACCTCACCTATACACCACACACATGTAAATTCACATAGAAATTAAGTTGGGGATTCCTATTCCCTCAAGTCAAGGTTAAACCAAACACTTACCTCAATTTCACAAGCAAATCAGTGCTCTAGCACAACTTTCCCTTTTGAATTTGGCTCTAACCTGATCGAATCTAATCACAATTGGTTCAATATCATCAATTACTGCTTAAAGGAACCAACTTTAAGGAAAAACTATGGTTTCCTATGTTTTCTTATCAAAATACAAAATCTGACCCCGAGCCTGCTTGGTCTAAACTCGAGGTTCGGACCAAAACCCGTTTACCTAATCTCCCCCAGCTCGGATATACAATTGGTTTTGGGATCCAACCTCAATTCGAGGTCTAAATCCTGAAATTTTGAAATTCCTAAGTTCTACCAAAAACCCCCAATTTTTACTGTGAAAACTCTAGATTTTTGGTTGAAATATTGTTAAAAGTTGTTAAGGAATTAGTTGGAGATCACTTACCAATGATTTGGAGAAGTTTGGGTCTTTGGAAAATCGCCTATGGAGGTTTAGGATTGGAGAGAATTGAAAAAGAAATGAAAAACCCGTCTAAAATCTGATTTAACTAGTTGCAGGTCTCGCATTTGCGAACCCTTCGAATTTGGGCAGTCATCACAAATGCAATGAATTTGTCGCATTTGCGACATTTTGATGCCTCGCAATTGTGACCAGAAATCTCGCATTTGCAAGATCTGGGGCTAGCCCAGGACTTCGCAATGCGAGATTAGAGGCCTTCCACACCAGATATCAGCTGTGATGAAATTTTTCTAAGTCTAAACACTCCGTAGCCTACCCGAAACTCACTCGAGCCCTCGGGACTCCAAACCAAACATGCACACAAGTCTAAAAATATCATTTGGACTTGCTCGTGCGATCAAATCATCAAAATAACATCAAAAACTACAAATTTAACCTCAAAACTCAAGATGTCCACAAGAACACTCAAATTTATAACTTTTCAACCGGACGTCCAAATCATGTTAAATCAACTCTGATTCTCATCAAATTTCACATATAGGACTTAAATATCATAACAAACTTATTCCGAGCTCCAGAACCAAAATACGGGCCCGATACCAACAATTTCACATATTATTTCATTTTTTTATTTCTTGTAATAACCAGCAAAATGATTTTCTTCAAAATTTATTTTCTAAGGCTAGGGACCTCGGAATTCAATTCCGGGCATATGACCAAGTCCATATTTACTGCGGACCTTTCGGAATCATCGGAACACAGATCCGGGTTTGTTTACTAAAAATGTTGACCAAAGGCAACTAAAATCAAATTTTAACTCTAGAAATTACTATTTCTCATATTTTCACATAAAAGCTTTCCGGTTTCACGCCCGGACTGTGCACGTAAATTGAGGTGATTAAAATTAGTATTTTATGGCTAATAAACCTATAATTGGGTCTTAATTCGTAAAATTACCCTTTGGGTCATCGCATGATTGAACAGACAGGGGAATATGAATGGAAGCCAACTTTGTATGACTATTGTAGAAATTTTGGTCATACAAAGGAACACCGTAGGAAACTGCATATGAACACACAAATAAACTAGGCAGCACAAGAATGGAAACCTATAAATGGAAAAATCGAAGTAGAAGTGCAAATAGGAGAAGGCAAGAAAGAAGTGCATGGGGAGATGAGAAAGCCAAAAGTTGTTACGACCCAAATCCCGATTCAGGTCACGATGGCGCCCACCAATGAGGTTAGGCCGGCCAATATAGAAACACTAAGTGTTACCATTCCCCGTTACGCAAATTTCATCTTTTAACCAATTTTTAACAGATATAAACATGATAATGGCGGTGATGTGAAATAAAACTGCAAGTGCGGAAAATCAACCAATAGGCATGTCGCATAATATATGTACAACCAACAACCCAAAATATACACTACGCGTGTGCCAGGAACTAGTGTCACGTGTGCCACGGGCAACTACTGAATATACATAGACTACAATATATACAAGGTCTCAATCTGAATGAAATGGACAGAGAATATAACAAAAGAACTCTAGGGTGCTGCTAGGAAGTCGCCGGGAAAGCAGCTCACCGTGAAGTATGACCACGCTATCAATATCTAGCACCGGCCTGATAATCAGATGTACCAGCCTCCGGACATGTACAGTCAAGTACAAAAAAGAAAAGAAAGTGCAGCATGAGTACATATTAAATAAATATGTACCCAGTGAGTATCCCGCCTAAACTCGAAGAAGTAGTGACGAGAGGTCGACTCGATACTCACTAAGGTCCA
>ML275940.1:2082-34081 GCA_005239495.1 Nicotiana undulata
GTCATATATACGCATTCATGCATTCATGGCCCCCGAGTCACAGGTATGATTCGTGATCGGGGAGAACTTATATTTTTATTGCCCCTGAGTAACAGGTTTTATTCGTGATCAGGGAGGGATTTCACTTATTATTTTTACCAGCCCGTGAGTCACAGGTTTGATTCGTGATCAGGGAGGAATTACACTTACTTTACTAGCCCATGAGTCAGAGGTTTGATTCGTGATCAGGGAGAATTATACTACTAATTTCATTGGCCCCCGAGTCACAAGCATGATTCGTGATCGGGGAGAGTTTTACTTTGCATCATTGGCCTCGAGTCACAGGTATGATTCGTGATCGGGAGATTATATATATACATCATTGGCCCCTGAGTCGCATGAAGGATTCGCGAGCAGGGAGAGATATTTTCCCACTAGTCGCATGGATTATTCACGATCGTGGAGATTTTTTCGAGTCAGCGCACGAGTCGCATGTATGATTCGCGAGCGTGTGGAGCTTTATGACCGAGTCAGTCCTTATGACCCACCCTTATGAGTTAGGCCGATAGTCTTGTCTGTTTCGATTATATACATATATATATATATACATACATAAGCATTGCATTGAGTTGGGATCGTACGATGGTGAGTTGAGAAACGGTACTGAGTACGGGAAAGTGAACAATTGAGATAATAAAATAAGACATTTCAGATAATGAGAAAGGGAACAAGTGATACCTATGATCAATTTACAAAGAAAGGTTATGTTAAGATCAGTTACATGTTTGTTGATAACATGTCCTTACTTGATGTATTTTCTCACATGATTTACTGCTCAGCATGTGCCTTATTTATTTATTTATGTACTGGACCTTAGTGAGTATGTATTCTACCTCTCGTCACTACTCTTTACGAGTTTAGACGGGATACTCACTGGGTACATATTTGTTTATATGTACTCATGCTGCACTTTCTTTCTTTTTCTGCACTTGACTGTGCAGGTATTGAGGTTGGTTCGTCTGTTCGTCCGTCAGCTGATAGGTAATGATCGCGGCGTCGCTCCACACGGTGAGCTGTCTTCTTGGCGTTTTCCTGATAGCACCTATGGAGATTCCAGTTTCATTTTTGGCTCAGTCTTTTGTTCCAGACTGCGGCTTGTATATTTTGTATATATATTTCTGTTGTTGTATCTATGTAGCCGCCCGTTGACACTGTGACACTAGTCCTGGCACACACTTGTTGTACTTATCGGGGTTGTATATGTATTGGGCCTAGCTGTGGTTCAGCTTGTTTCTACGGCCCTACCCCATGTTGTTATTGTATTCCGCATTTTCATTGTTATTGTTGTTCGTTGGCTTGCCTAACCTCGCTGTTAGGCGCCATCACGGCCTGGACCGGTTTTGGGTCGTGACAGATAAGGGTGGACAGGTGGGATCGGGTTGCACGCTGCAACAGGAGCAATAAGGGTGATATATTTAGGGAGGAGCAGTAAGGGAGGACAGGTGGGAGCGAGTTGCACGCCGCAACAAGGAGCGATAAGGGAGGACATTTATATTTTTACTGATTTTCAAAGAAAATAAAGATTTGTAAAGCTAAATGTTTATATTTTANCATAGTTTGGCACTACTTTTATTCAAAGATAAAGTTTGAGAATTGGGGAATTCTGAGGATTGGTTATACCTGAGGCCTGAAAGAGGCGGTTGTGTTATTTTGTTATTGTTGCAGTATTTGAATTGATGTGTTTAGATTTCCTTCCTGTTTTATAATTATCATCTCTGATATATTTTTCTTGTTCATGTAGAATTGTTTTATTGTGTTATCGTATATATATTAATATCACAGGTTTGATGTTAAACCCCCGCCTTAGCCTCGTCACTACTTCGCCGAAGTTAGGCTCGGCACTTACTCAATACATGGGGTTGGTTGTACTGATACTACACTTTTTGCACTTTTGCATAGATCCAGGTATCAATCAGCAGTAGAGGATTCCAGGACGACCACCCGATTCGTTTGGAGACACGAGATACATCTGCTGGCATTCGCAGATTCCGAGAGTCTTCTCCTATTATTATTTACACTGTTTTATTATATTCAGAACAGTTACACTACTTCTTTCGGCCATTATTTGTAGTTTTCTTTAGTAGTTCGTGAATTGGGACACCAGACCCTGGGGTAGTCTTAGAGTTGTTTATATAATTAGTTCGTGATTTGTTTTATTTAAATGATTATTGTCATCATTTTATTTTAAATTGTTTGGAATTATTTTAATTAGCCTCAATTGGAATTTATTATTTATGCTCAAGTAATTAATCAAGGAAATTAGTTAATCGACTTCTAACATTGGCTTGCCTACCAAGTGTGGTGTTAGGCGCCATCACGATCCCTCAGGTTGGGAACTTGGGTCGTGACAATAGGGAGCCTAACAGTAGGCCCAAGTATCCAGATCCAAACATGCCATATGCCGTGACCCTTGTAACCCAGGTGCGTCAGAGTTCCTAAGCACCTCAGGGGATCCCAGGCAGTGCTCACACCCAAGTTCCCTAGCCAGGAATGAGTAAGTGCAGTGTGGAATGCCAGCCTTCTGTGCCAGAGTTCAATGGGTACTCAAAGGGTCCCCAAGGTAGTGCTCACACGAAGGGGGATGAACTTAGAAACTAGGAGTAGTGAGATGTGCTCATGATAGAGGAAGCTAAGTAAAACAGTGTTTGAGAATAGTTTTGAAAAAGGATAGGAATTTAATAAAGACCACCTTTTCAAAATAAGGGTTCAGTTTTTGGAAAACAATTGCAAGACAAACAGACAAAGTCGGCATCACATGATGGTCCAAGCAATCACAAATAAGGGTGAAAGGGTTTGGGGGACAAACATACAGGCTGTGAGGCAGGCAATACACATACACCTGATCAAAGGTTTCTAAGGATTCAGGGAATAAGTGTCAAACATATCAGTCAAACAAACTAACCTTATAGCACATTAAACATATGAAGGGGATACACATAAAGAGCATAGACTAAGTGTGAAAAAACACATTGAGCATACAAGGCAAGGTAACAGTAGACATGTGAAAGAGAGATTCAGAAACCTAGATGCAGGTGGAACAACAGAAACCTAAGTAGGAATATAATAGGCATGTTAAAATAGAGGGGGGGGGGGATATCACATAGGTGAAGTGGTCATGCTAATTGCAAGGTAAACAGCAGAAACATAAGTAGGACATGTAAGAAAAACAACAGGTATGCTGAACTTAAAAAAGGAAAACATAGACATGCTAGTTGCAAGGTAAAGAGCAGAACCACAAATAGAAGCATAAGAGATATAGCAGGAATCATAATACGAATAGAAACATGTTGTTTTAGATGTTGTAGGCTTAAATTGAAATCATACCAGTTGAATGAGAGAAATGAAGAGCAGCAAAGTAATGAAAGGCTGCAAAGTGAAGAAAAAAACAGAGTATGGGTGTGTAGATGCAAAAGAACAGGAGAGCAGTAGTGTGGTAGAATAATAGAATCACTTAGTTTGGCTTGCAGCGAACTGAGTTGCAAGTAACAACAAGAGAGACAAGAGAGGGTGTGTGCGTATGAGAAAGCTTAGAGTAGTATCTCTTGTTCGTCTTTTTTGCTATTGAAAGACTAGAAGTATTTATAGTTTAAAACAAGTAGAAGAATAAGGTAAGAAATACACAGTTATGGAAGTAATACGAATCAGAACCAATCAATGTCCGGACTCCCTCTAATTAGGGAGTCAGGACTCAAACGGATACACGTTGTATCAAATAAGGAAAAGGATCAATTACAATATTATCTTTACCATAATTAAAGCATGTAATAAGGGATGAATACAGAATGCTCCGAGTAAAGAAAGTATATGTCAAATATTTGAAATCATATTTAGGCACGTAAAATATGGTAGAATACAATTTGATTCTGAAAATAAATCACAAGAATCGCGTATAAGATTAAAATCACAAGGGAATCAGTTTTAATTAAGGAAAGTATCACATAAGTAAGGAAACATTTTCAAAAATCAGTACAGAACATACAAGGTCATAGGTTTGAAGAAAACATCACAACAATGCAAAGGGACACACAGAGCCAATAGAGAGCATCATGCAAACAATCATTAAACCAATAATCAGACTTGATAAACAATAGAATAGCACAAAAAATCAATGAAACCCTAAGCAAGAGGAATAGTAGAGATTCGGAAACCCCAATCACGAACTAGAGTAAGAAGAATAGAGCACATAGAGAGTCCAGAAGTAGCATACAAATATGGAAAACATAGAAAACAAGCTGAACTAAAACCCTAAAAATTGGGATTTTCAGTAAAAGCTTTGAATCAATCGTGTTAACAGAGATAAGCATAGAATAACATTAAAGTAGAAGTTGAAAAAATTGTTTTTTAAAGGGGTTTGTGAAACCCTAGTTTTAAAATTGAAAGATCGTTTGAAAATGAAGGTTTTCAAGGAAAACATAGAAAGAAGCTCTGTAATACTGTAGATCTAGAGTAGATCTAGGATAAACCGAAAGGTATAGGGTTAGGGTTTCGTGGAACCCAGAGAAATAGGAAGAACCTCAAAGACAACACAGACTTAAGCCGGAACATATCGTAGTTTCATACTCAAACGGCCGGGGAGGCTGGAAAGTGGAATGGAACCATGGGAGGCAAGAGAACCGCTCCAAGTTTGCCTGAGGATCCCAGGGTATTACTGGACCGGCAAGAGATAGGTAGATAACCAAGAGATGATGAAGAACCAGGGTTTTCCGGTGAGAACCAGCCGGAGAAGATGGACAAACCCCATCGGAGGAAAGAAGTCAACGAGACTTCTAGAGATAGCTAGAGAGTAACAAATAGAGATATAGAGAGAGAGAACGAGTCTTGAGAAATGAGGGGTCGGTTGGGGTAGTGGTAGGAATTAATTATGGTAACCAGTAATCTGGGCCGTTGATTCAAATTGATGAACGGCTTAGATTGATCACAGGGTTGGGCCGGGTAGGAATTAGATTTTGGGCTGGGTTGGTTAATGGGTTTTAGGTTAGGTGGGGTTGGGTTAAATGTTGGCTATAATTTAAATAAAATGGGGCTAAGAGTTAAATACCCTAATAAATAAGATAATTAATTAGTAAAATAGCCAATATTGTGTAAAAAATGAAATTAAAACCAAATAAATTAAATTAATTATTATAAAAGATATAAAACTATCAATTGTTGCTTTTAAAGTGGTCTACACGTATATTTGTGTTATAATCGCAAAAACTGCTGAAATTAACTAAATAATACCAATATTGGCTAATTTGTGAAATACCTAAGTCCTAATGGAATTAAATAGGATATGAATAAGATATTGAGTAAGAAAGTGATTTGAAATTGTTTATAACATCATTTATGCATAATTATGAATAACTATGGAACATAAAATATTGAATAAACAAGAAAAGAATTTGATAAAAATACGGGAAATTATGAAAGAATATCAATTACTGCAAAGAGTGATTTTGAAAGTAGATATGAAATTTTGAAAACAATTTGAGGAAAAACTGTGTATCAACAGCTGCCCTTTTTACCCGGGAAGGATGAAAGAGTTGTCGGGTAAAGATATGATGCCCAATAACTGGCCGCACCCTGGTTTCTGAGTTGCCTACATATCCATGGTTTTACAGGAATCAGGCCGTATGTTAGTTCAGGAGTCACCGACGAAGTATACCGATGACGTTTTATAAGGACGAACGCAAGGCGCAAAGCAAGGTGAGCGAAAATGGTTTACGGGGTAGTTAGGAGAACTGGAGCGGTTCGCTCCTGTATGGCTGGCTGTTCCTAGCCGGATTTCTTGCAAATGAATAACAAGCGTATATTGTGCGTAATTTAAACATGAAGCAAATTCCCATTGGACTATGAATGTTGTCTTTGGACGGTTGAGGATGACGTCCTTAGACCATGATGTCTTGGGCCCTGAATCGCTTGATGCGGGATTCGCAGGCTATGAAATGATCTTCTCGGTCCATGAGGATGGTTCCTCCAAACCATGATGCCTTTGAATAATGAGACGCAAATAGAAGAGATCCTTAGGGCATGAAATGATGTTCTCGGGCCATGAAGATGATGCCTCTGAACGATGACGCCTTTGGATAGGTTGGCGATATTTTAGCCCATGAAAATGCAATAGTATGATGCTAACAAGACAGAGCTTAGTCTTTCGAATTAAAAAGGGTAGAGCTTAGCCCGAAAGAAATAAATAATGACAAAGACGGCGGCAATTTTGGAAAGTAAATGGGAGGCAGCGTTGAGCCTCAGAAGGCAGAAAGGTAGCCTTATGCATAAGATAAAATACATATGGAGGTAGAGTTAAACCTCAGATGGTAGAATGGTAGCCTTATGCAATGCAGATGCAGATGGAGACAGCATTTACTCTCGGAAGGCAGAAAAGTAGCCATATGCAAGGCAGATGCAGATGGAGACAACGTTTAGTCTCGAAAAGCAGAAAGGTAGCCTTATGCAATGCAGATGCAGATGGAGACAACATTTAGTATCGGAAGGCAGAAAGGTAGCCTTATGCAATGAAAGTATAGAGAATAAAATGCAGATAGGAGTTCTTAGCTGGTGATAAATTATGGCGATATGATTGTGGCGAGTATTGCGATAAGTGAAGTGCTGCTTGCGATGATAATAAATGTCGGTATGTGCGACGAGCTTGAGAAGTGTGTCTTTGAGTAATGCGTGTTCTTTGGGAGGGTAATATGTTTCGGGGCCTTTGCTATTTTTGTGCCTGCATCCAAAGAGAAAACATGAGTTCTGTAAAGGGAAAGGTTAGCTCGCATTCCTGCTAGCTTTACTTGACTTGCTCACTTGCTCTGTATCATTGGGGTAGCATTTGCTAAACAAGTTGTTTAAGTAAAAAAGAAATAAATATGCATGATTTTGTAAAGATACGATATAAGTATATAGTCTAAATTAGTTTTTTAGATGAACCGACGACCGGGACGCGGTCCGAAACGTTGCAACCTCTCCTGCCTCGGAATTTTGAGGGTCCTCCTCAAAATTCTGCCCCAGTTTGATGGGTGGAAACTTATGACTGTTGCTCGTGCGGCGATCGACTGAACTTGCTTCAGAATTTTGAGGGTCCTCCTCAAAATTCTGCCCCAGTTTCCATTCGTGGGAAAAAGAAATTTTTATTGAATTGTGACCGAACCCATAGGGCTGCCTACGTATCCCCTCAAGAGGGAATCAGTTCAGGCGTAGTTCAATTTACATTGTTGACAAAAGCATAAGGAATTACACATAGTAGCGCTTGACTGCATCTAAATTAATTGGTTTTGGCCAAACTTCTCTGTCCATTTCTGCAAGTGTGAGTGCTCCTCCTGTCAGCACTTTGTGAACCATGTACGGACCCTGCCAGTTGGGAGAGAACTTCCCTTTGGATTCATCTTGATGTGGAAAGATTTTCTTTAACACCATCTGCCTTTGTGTGAATCGTCTTGGTTTGACTTTTTTGTTGAAGGCTCTGGTCATTCTGTTCTGATATAGTTGACCATGACAAACTGCGTCCATTCTCTTTCCGTCTATGAGGGCTAGTTTCTCATAATGGCTCTTTACCCATTCCGCGTCGCTGAGCTCAACTTCTTGTATAATTCTCAGAGATGGAATATCAACTTCGGCAGGAATAACAGCCTCTGTACCATAAACCAGCGTGTAGGGGGTTGCCCCGATTGATGTGCGGACTATGGTGAGATATCTCAGTAAGGCAAATGATAACTTCTCATGCCATTGCTTGTGCCTTTCTATCATCTTCCTTAGTATCTTCTTGATGTTTTTGCTAGCGGCTTCCACAACTCCATTCATTTGAAGTCTGTAGGTTGTGGAGTTCTTGTGTTTGATCTTGAATGTTTCACACATGGCTTTCATTACGTCACTGTTGAGATTGGAACCATTGTCGGTGATGATTGACTCTGGAACTCCGAACCGACAAATAATGCGGTCGCGGACAAAGTCGGACACGACTTTCTTGGTAACTACTTTGTAGGGGGCTGCTTCGACCCATTTAGTAAAGTAATCAATGGCAAACAGAATAAACTTGTGTCCGTTGGAGGCGGCAGGCTCGATTGGTCCAATGACGTCCATGCCCCAGGTGGCGAACGACCATGGTGAACTTGTTGCATTAAGCTCACTCGAAGGTACCTTTATCATATCTCCATGTATCTAACAACGGTTCATTTCCGGACGTACTGGATGCAGTTTGTTTCCATGGTCATCCAGAAGTAACCAGCTTGGAGTATCTTCTTCGCTAACACAAACCCGTTCATATGTGGACCACAAGTCCTAGCATGAATTTCTTCCAATAGTTTCGATGCTTCCTTTTCAACGACGTACCTTAATAACCCCAAATCAAGAGTCCTCCTATACAAGGTTTCTCCGCTGTGAAAGAAATTGTTAGACAATATCCGGAGTGTGCGCTTCTGAGTGGCGTTTGCAAGTTCTGGGTATTGTCCTTTTTCCAAATACTCTTTGATGTCATGAAACCAAGGATTTCCGTCTGCTTCTTCCTCAACATGGGTGCAGTAGGCCTGCTGACTGTGAATTTTCACTTGAATGGGGTCAATGAAAGTTTTGTTTGGATGCTGAATCATAGATGACAAGGTATCCAGAGCATCGGCGAACTCATTCTGGATTCTGGGACATGCAGGAACTCTATCTTTGTGAACCTCTTTCTCAACTCCGGAACGTGATGTAGCTAGGGTAGTATTTTGGAATTTTTGGTTGCCCATTCCCCTTGTACTTGATGTATCAATAAGTCTGAGTCACCAATCACTAACAGCTCCTGGACATTCATGTCGATGGCGATATTGAGTCCTAAGATACATGCCTCATATTATTCCATGTTGTTGGTGCAAGGAAACCTGAGTTTGGCGAATGCTGGATAATGCTGACCTGTTTTCGATATTAATACTACTCCGATACCGACTCCTTTGAAGTTTTTTGCGCCATCAAAGAACATCTTCCAACCGTCGTAGGATTCTGCAATATCTTCTCCTACGAATGATACTTCTTCGTCAGGAAAATACGTTTTCAAGGGTTCATATTCTCCGTCCACTGGATTCTTAGCAAGATGGTCTGCTAATGACTGTCCCTTAACCGCTTTTTGAGTCACATAAATGATGTCGAACTCACTCAACATGATTTTCCACTTGGCTAGCTTGCAAGTGGGCATGGGTTTCTAAAAGATGTATTTCAATGGATCAATCCTTGGTATGAGATATGTTGTGTAGGCACAGAAGTAGTGCCTCAACTTCTGAGCGACCCAAGTCAAAGCACAGCAAGTGCGTTCCATCAAAGAATACCGGGCCTCATATGGAGTGAACTTCTTGATGAGATAATAGATAGCTTGTTCCTTCCTTCATGTTTCATCATGTTGCCCCAGAACGCAACCGAAAGCTCCATCTAGTATGGCAAGGTAGAGTAGCAAGGGTCTACTTGGCTCAGGTGGTACCAAGACTAGCGGTGTGGATAGATACTCCTTGATTCTGTCGAAAGCTTTATGACAATCCCCGGTCCACTTATTCTCATTGTCCTTCTTTAACAGTTTGAAGATCGGCTCACAGATGACTGTAGACTGTGCTATGAATCGGCTGATGTAATTGAGCCTTCCCAAGAAGCTCATAACATCTTTCTTGTTTCTTGAGGGTGGTAGTTCTTGAATGGCTTTGACCTTTGACGGATCCAATTCTATTCCCCGGCGGCTCACAATGAATCCCAGCAACTTCCTAGCAGGAACCCCGAATGCACACTTTGCGGGGTTCAGCTTCAGATTATATTTTCTCAACCTGTTGAAGAACTTCCTTAAATCATCCATGTGATCAGCAGCTTTCTTCGATTTGATAATGATGTCGTCCACATACACCTCGATCTCTTTGTGAATCATGTCGTGGAATATGGTAGTCATGGCCCTCATATAGGTGGCTCCTGCATTCTTTAAACCGAACGGCATCACCTTGTAACAGTATACTTCCCAGGGCATTATGAACGTCGTTTTCTCATCATCTTCCTCATCCATCCAAATTTGATGATATCCAGCGAAGCAATCTACAAAGGACTGTAGCTCATGCTTGGCACAATTGTCAATTAGAATGTGTATGTTTTGCAAGGGGAAGTCATCTTTAGACTGGCCCGGTTGAGATCCTGGTAGTCGACACAGACTCTGACCTTCCCGTCTTTCTTGGGCACAGGTACAATGTTGGCTAACCATGTCGGGTATTCAACCACCCGGAGAACTCTAGCATTGATCTGCTTGGTAAATTCTTCTTTGATTTTCAAAATCATTTCAGGTTTGAACTTTCTGAGCTTCTGTTTTACCGGTGGACATGTCGGATTGGTCGGCAGTTTATGAGCCACAATGGACGTACTTAGACTAGTCATGTTGTCATATGATCAGGCGAATATGTCCTCATACTCCTTTAGGAACTCGGTGCATTATTTCTTCTCTGACTGTGACAAATGGATACCGATGCGTGTTTCCTTGATGTTTTCTGAATCTACCAGGTTGACGACCTCAGTTTCACCCAAGTTGGACTTAGGTCTATTTTCAAAGTTTTCGACCTCTTTAACGATCTCGTCGGGTATATCGTCTTCGTCTGAATCAATGTCTGTTTGTTGCGTCGTCTCATTGCATGTCACAGTCATTGGTTCATCAAGTAAAGTAATAGTAATGATGTATAGATAAAGTAATAAGAGAAAACGATAACAGTGAACATCGGATTCATAAAGAAATTGGAAATTGCTTGGATAAATTGAATAACTTGTTTTGAACATTGAAGATCTTACTGCGGGAATTGAATAAAATGCAGAAAAGGGAAAATTGTTTAGTAAATAAAATAGTAAATAATGCTTGCTTTTAGCCTTGCTACCACGAGGCTCGGCGGGCTCTGGTGGTCCTGATAGACCCGTTCTTGAGATATGTTCCCTCGCTTACTACCTGTACGGAAGGGCCTTCCTCCCCCTCCTCCTTGAGAATAACACATCAATCCATATCATCATCCTCCAGGAACAAATTCTTCAGTGCATCGAGTGCTTCTTCTTCGTCTGACCCATAAATAACGTCGGCATGCTGGAAGGTCTACTCCAGATGCGGTATCGGCTGCTTCAATGGGTAGTAAGGACCATGCCAAGGTGGCGACCAGCTGTTGAATTCTTCCCATGTATATTCGTATCCCAGACCGAAAGTAGTACCATGTTTATTGATCTTGATGGATTTGGAGATTCCTTAAAGGTTATTGTCGAGACCTTTGCCAGGCTCGTACCCATTCCAGTTTAGTATACTCTCGATTTTGCTATCCCACCATCTATCTTTGTCAATGGCGGTGAATCGCTCAATATGGTGATAAGTTCCTCCACCCAGTTTTCTCTTTCCATCAATTACAGGGATAGTCTGGAGACTATATATAGGGTTGCTACCGTCGCCTGATGTAGTGTTGATGCAACGGCCGCGGCAACATGGATCCAGGTTCGTCCTAACAGCAAGATGTAGGATGCCGGCACGTCTATCACTTGGAAGTCCACTTCGAACCAGGTTGGTCCCATCTGCAAGCATAGACTGATTTCCCCCATGGTAGATCTTTGGGACCCGTCAAAGGCTTTCACGTTGATTGCTGCCTCTCTTATCTCGTGTAGACCTTTACCCAATTTCTTGAGTGTTATCGGCGGACAAATGTTAAGACTGGAACCTCCATCGATCAAGATCCTCGTGATGAAATGATCTTCGCATTGCACGGTGATGTGCAATGCTTTATTATGTCCCAATCCCTCAGGTGGTAACTCGTCTTCATGAAAAGTAATTTTGTGACTTTCCAGTACCTGGCCCACCATGTTGGCCATTTCTCCACTGGTGATGTTGTTCGGAACGTATGCTTCGCTCAACACTTTTAGGAAAGCATTTTTGTGCGTCTCAGAATTCTGCAGTAAAGAAAGAATGGATATCTGTGCTGATGTCTTGTTCAGTTGGCCGATGACCGAATACTCCTTAGCCTGTATTTTCCTCCAAAGATCATCAGAACCTATTTCAATGAGGGGAGGGCAGTTGGCGGCTTGTTTGCTTGACTCGGCCAGATGTTCAGGGGTATAGGCTCTACCAGTTCTCGTCATACCCTGTGCTGCGATGGCTTCCTCGGACCTGTTTTTACCTTTCTTTCTTGCCTCGGCTGTATAATCCCAAGGGATATCATCTGAATAGAAAGGTGGTGTGGATGACATTTCTACTGGAATTGGTGTTGTCATTCTTACTTCAACTGGAGTGTATGTTAGGGGTGGCAAGACTGCAACCTCGAGTGCTGCTGGTGCATTTGCTGGATATACAAACTCAACTTCAATTGTCACTGGCGCTTTCCCCTTTGCAGGAGGCACTGCTTCAAACTCAAATGGGATATACATATTCACCTCGGCATTCTTAGATGGATGAATCTGGATTATGATCGGGTTGAGAGTGATCGCAGGTTTCTTTGGGTCATCGCCTTCTGCGATCAACCCGATTGACCCCTCGGGATCCCAATCATCATCTACTTCAATCATATGGATACCTCCACCCTTATGATCTGGTAAAGGGTTATTGCAGACATTCGGAGCGAGATCATTTGCTACAATAATCTTGTTATCAATGAGGTTATGTATCTTATCTTTCAGAGATCGGCATTCTTCGATGGTGTATCCTTTCATGCCAGAATGGTATGCACAAGATTTGTTTGGGTTAACCCACTGAGAGGGGTTCTCAAGGGTGGCAGCAGGGATAGGTGTAACGTAACCATCAACTTTGAGTTTTTCATACAACTAGTCGATGGGCTCGGCTATGGAGGTATATTGCTTTGGAGGGCCGTGATCAAAGTTAGGGTGAGGCTTAGGGAAGTTTTGACGAGTAGGGGGTGATTGCTAGTGAGGTGGCTGGGAATTATAGGTGTTGTATACGGGAGGGGGTTGTGAATATCTAGGTGAGGTAGGTTGATATGTGGGTGGGGGAGGTTGGTATGAAGGTGAGGGTGCTTGGTAGTTTGAGGTGGGCTGATATGTGAAGGGAAGTGTTAGGTAGACTTGGTATTTAGGTGGGGATTTGGCTTGTTGTACAACAATTGCGGCTCCCACATCTCTCTTCTTAAACACACCACCGGACTGCAAAGCTTTGTTAGTGGCCTGCAAGGCTCCAAAATTTGTAACCATACCGTTCTTGATGCCTTCTTCAATTTGCTCCCCCAATTTGATAATGTTGGAGAACTTGTGGCCTTCAACCATCAGTAGTCGTTCATAATATTATGGGTACTGAGCTCGGAAAAAGAACTTGTTCATCCATTCCTCCTCTAAAGCAGGTCTGACTTTAGCAGCTTCCGACCTTCAACGATAGAATACTCGCGAAAGGTTTCTGTGGGTTTCTTCTTCAAGTTCTTGATGTAGAACACATATGTATTGAATCTAAACCTGTACATGAAGTCTGTTGCCATGCCTACCCAGTTCGACCATTTCTTAGGATCTTGGCTGATGTACCAAGACAGTGTGTCTCCCTTCAGACTTCTCATGAACAGCTTCATGCGGATCCTTTCGTCTTTTCCTACGCCAACCAACTTATCACAGTAGGTCCTTAGATGGACCCTCGGATCGCCAGTGCCATAAAACATCTCGAACTTTGGAGGTTTGTACCCCTCGGGTAGTTCAACATCAGGTTGTATACAGAGATCTTCATAGTTCAAACCTTCCATTCCCCTGACTCCCTTGACACCCTGAACTCGTCTAGTAAGATTTCTAAGTTCCTCAACCAGATTCTTGATAAGTAAGTCTTTCTCATCAGATTCGGAGGTATGTGAGATAGGCGAAATGGAGTGGGTCACAGTTTCCACGTATATGGGATTGTTGTAGGCATGGAAATGGTCATTCGTGAGATTTTGAGGTTCGTGGATGGATGGTGGAGTGTTGTTGTGGCAAGTGTTGCATGGTGCAGGTAGAGTTTGGTGAGGTGAAGGGTGATTTGGTTATTTTGGGATATTCTGTGGTGGTGTAGGGTTGACGTCAGGGACGTTGAGGGAAAATGACAGTTTGGCAAGATTCCGGATCTGGTCGAGTTCCTCTTGAAACTTCAACAATTTATGTTCCAATGGCGACATGTTCTCATGCAAAACCTGAATACCTTGGCCTTCGGTGGTCTCAACCTGTTCAACCGTATTGTCTTTCCTGATACCGCTGGATTCTGCCATCTGACTTTTCCCCTTGTTTCTTCCTTTGGGAGGACTGAGAGGAGGAGTAGATGGAGGCTCTTTGGACCTTTTGCGGTAGGCGGATGATGCCAGACTGTGCGAACTAACCTTTGGGGAAGGGGATAATAACTAAAAAAACAAAAACAAAAGGTAACCGAGTCAATGAGGATTATAAAAACTATTGCAGAAATTAAACACATAATGCGGAAATGTAAAGCGTATCCTAAGTTGGGGACCTATTTATGCCCGAGGTAGGCCTAGAGACAAATTGATTCGGAGAACTTAAAGTGCTAAATGCCTCATTTTATTGATATAAAATAGACAAATCTTAAGATGACTTTATATACGCGAAAATAAAAGGCACTAATGGCCATAAGCCTTATTACATTAATGAAGAAAAATAAGATACTTTTATCTATTTGGTCCTAGAAGGACCTTCCTCGCGAAGTCCCAGCAGTAGGTAAGTTCTGGCTAAGTATCCCCCTTCAGCTCCCTCAGCCTTTTGGCAAGTCTCGATCCTTTTGATGAATTTCTCCTCCAGTTCAACTATGCCTTGCTCCAAGTAACTCAACCTCTGGTTGGTGCTGAAAGCCATGCCCTTCCATTCCTCGATCAACCTTTTGTTGGACTCATGTATCTTGTGGTGATCATCCTGACATTCACGGATCCTTTTGCGCAATTGGTTGTACTTGACTTGTGCTTCAGCCTTCTCGTCTATAACCTTGTGACCTCGAATGAACCCCGGCTCGATTTGATCACCCAGATCTTCTTCTAACCAACCAAGATAGCAACCGGCGTGATACCTGTCTGGCTCGATGGTGTCTTTTTCGAGCCTAATCCTGCAGTGCCATAGGTGCTGAGCTTGGCACTTGTGAGGGCTATCATCATTCTGGTAGTCTGCTCGAAGATGGCTTATTTTATCAACCCTAGGTATAACCTGCCTTCTACCTGCTTGCCTCATAACTCGTAGAGGGACGTAAGGGTATGTCCCCATTAGACCAATCAGTATCAGAAATGAAGCGTCCCGGGACCGAATGTTGACCTTGTCTATCGTAAACCACTCGAACAACCATTGAACCTGATCCTCGATTAAGTTACCAAATAATTCAACCCATCCTTTCGCACTTTCTGGTTGAGCGAACATGTCGGGAATATAGTTCATTTGCTTTGGGTGATGGAAAGCGATATGGTCATCCCAAATCCTTCGATGGATGTCTTGTCGGTATTCACCTTTTTGCAGATGTTCTATGAGCCAGAGTTGGAGTAATAAGTTGCAACCTTCGAAATGCCTTGCTCCTCGTTGACACATTTCTAGGGCCCGATATCTATCTGCGATGATCATGGGCAGAATGCTGAAATCCTGCCCGTCTATCCCTTCCATTAGTGTCTTAGTTACCATGGACAACCTAGTATTGATTCTTTCCTTATTCATTGGGAATACAATCAGACCCAAAAAACACAGCATAAACACGAACACTCGGCGATGGATATGTCCCAGAGAGGTGATGGCAAACTCGTCTTGGTAGGTGCGGTACGATTTGCTGTGACTGTACCTTTCATATAAATAGTCGAAAGGGATCTATGAATCCTTCAAACACACCAATTCTGGATTCTTATTCAAACCCATCATTTTGAGGAAACCCCTGCCCGTGCAGTTTTCAAGCATCAGCAACCCCGGAGATTCACAAGCTAGGCCATTCAATCCTCCTATCTCTTCTAATAAAGGTGTCATTTCAAGATTCCCAAAATGGAACACGGACCTATCACAGTCTCAAAATAGAGTAGCGGACTTTATCACCATTTTGTTTGGCTGGATATCTAGAAGAGATGGTAGATTGCCCAGGTATTTTCTGACGAGTGTTTTGTCGCTAGAGTGGAGGTCTTCCCACCAATTCAGCAGCCTAGGGTGAATATTGGCGACCATGCCGAATCTGGGGACTTCATGCCTCATTTTCTGCAAAACAGACAAGGTTAGGCCCTTTACCCCCACCAGACTTGACTATTTAACACCAATAATTAGCAGAAAACATTTAGTTCTCCAAATAAATGCACAGAGCGTGAGGGTGTCCATTTGGCTTCTAGGGAAACCCATTGGACTTTGGACGAGGCTATCTTAAAGGCTATTGTGCGGAAAACACCTTAACTGACTAAGTTTGACCATGATGCATGTAACAGTATAACGAAGTAAGGTTTCTATGGGGTTTTAGACTGGTACCCTTGAGGGGACAACTCAAGGGGGAAGGCACGGAACTGTCGATTGCACCGCTGATCGACTAGTTTTACTGCAAATACACCTTTCCAAATTTAAGGGGTAGTAATATAGGAATAGCGCAACCACTCATTGTAAGCATTGCTATAGTATTTTATTTGGCACGAGTGGAGTATTAATTTTGAGCATGATATGTAATAAATAAGCATTTAAACATATAGTCATGTATTTGCACATTGAGAAAGCGGTAAATACAGCAGTTATGATTGAAAGAAATTACAAAAGAAAACAAAGAGACATGTTAGTTTTTCTCATGTGAAATAAATGCTTAAAAGAAATAAACGATTAACGGCATGTAATAGAGAAGAGGAAAGGGTGCAAACATTTAAACAGAATTAAAGGTCTAAATTCACGAAACAATTTGCAATGGCAAAAGCCTAGGTATATCGCTAGCGAAGTCTCCATGCTATAGCGCCCCCTTTTCCCCCCTCTTAAAGAGGAGAGATCGGGTTTATGACATTTTGGACAACTCCTTTTGAAGGTTAAAAGGGGTTAAAAGGAAGAGTCGCCACCTAACGATTTTTATGGTGCGTTAAGGCACCTAGATTAGTTAACTCATAAGACTAGTTTGCGTTACCAGAGATTGGGTAAGGGCTTGATGTTATCCCAAGGGGAAGGTATTAGGAACCCCTCAGGATCCAAATCTGTGATTCCCGGCCAAATAGTTTTCGTGAATTCGGGCAGTAAGCAGATCACGAATAAAGCTCATATAAGAGGGTATTTCAAAAAAGTATTGAAGTTTATTAGAAAGTTGAAAGCAATCAAAAGTAAATATTTGAGAAAAAGATGTCCTAAGTTTAAAGTAATATGGATCACATCAATGCAATACCCGATAGGCAGAGCTACACGTGGTATTAGCGCACTGGCCATCATATCCATATTCTACCCTTTCCCACCCCGTGAGGGTATTTAAAACGTGTGTTGGTCACGAACTTTATTGCGTGCTATTACCCGTCCCATCCTATCAGTCCTGGAGGAGGCTAGGACTACTATTCCTAAAAGAGAAGTACTAGGCTGAACCCTTATGTTTAAAGGAAAAAATGCTAAGCGACAGGCAAGAACGGTTAGGACTACAAACAGAGGGGAAACACATAGATGCAAATTCAAGGCTAAGATATTCCTCCACAAGTTATACGCATAATAAGCATGACGAAAACACAATTAAGGTCTTTAACTTCAGATCCTAAGACAGGATGGCTACATATGAATACAATAGCGGGACAAATTAATTATTGAGTTTTAAGAGAAGTAACCTGGTCAGTTTTAAACTATGAATTCTTATCGGCAATTAGCCAAGTTATGCATAGAGAAAACAGTGTCTGGTTCTACAAATGTTGATACCTAAGGCTTTCCTAGGTGTGTAAAATACTCCAGTCGTCCTGCTTTAGTCTCAGAAAATAGTGAATAGTGAGGATGAACATGTTTAGACTTAGTCGTGGTAGAGAAGTGAGTATTTACACAAGTATGAATGCAGGTCCTACGAGGCATGATATCTAAATGCAGGCAGGATGTTGAGTGCAAACCTATGCATGCTGTTTCTTAAATGCACAAACATTTTCAGTAATCGAAACTTATTTTAGCGAGATTTGCCTATAGCACGTCCTTTTGATTTGAAACAGTACATACAAAAGCGTAATTTGTTAAGTTACTGAACCTAGCACATGATTTCAAAGTGTCTAATATAGTATGTTTTAGCACATGAATTTGGCATAGGTAACATGAATCTGCTGATAATTGAAGCCCTAAAGTAGCATGATCTCTAATGCACATATTGACAGTCAATGTAGTTATTTAACCTAAAACAGGATATCTAGGAGATGTGTTTGTGAAGATGCAAAGGCAGTAACCTTATAGCAGCTGTTTTTATAGTTATTCAATTACGATCAGGATTTCCAAGCGAGGCCTTTGCAAAGTTGATGCAGCAGTTATAACAGCCATTTACTACGAATATGATGAGTATGATGGGATGCCGAAATAAATAGACCTAAAGCATGGTATCTAATGCATGTATGGCAAGTATTCCTAAATATGTGACTATTGCACACATAGGTAAAATAAAACCTATAAGCATGTTCTCTACCCGTAATTATACTAAGCATGCATAACCCCTCCAATTTCACTATCCAACCCCCAGAGTTGTTTTTATAATTAATTATTACATACCAGCACTGCACAAATTACATAATTAAATAAGAAAATTAAGAAGTTACACTATAGGGAGCCTAACAGTAGGCCCAAATATCCAGTTCCAAATATTCCATATGCCATGACCCTTTGTAACCCAGGTGCATCAGAGTTCCTAAGGACCTCAGGGGATCCCAGGCAGTGCTCACACCCAAGTTCCCTAATCAGGAATGAGTAAGTGCAGTGTGGAATGCCAGCCTTGTGTGCCAGAGTTCAATGGGTACTCAAAGGGTCCCCAAGGTAGTGCTCACACGAAGGGGGATGAACTTAGAAACTAGGAGTAGTGAGATGTGCTCATGATAGAGGAAGCTAAGTAAAATAGTGTTTGAGAATAGTTTTGAAAAGGGATAAGAATAAAGACAGCCTTTTCAAAATAAGGGTTCAGTTGTTGAAAAACAATTGCAAGACAAACAGACAAAGTCAGCATCACATGATTGTCCAAGCAATCACAAATAAGGGTGAAAGGGTTTGGGGGACAAACATACAGACTGTGAGGCATGCAATACACATACACATGATCAAAGGTTTCTAAGGATTCAGGGAATAAGTGTCAAACATATCAGTCAAAAAAACTAACCTTATAGCACATTAAACATATGCAGGGGATACACATAAAGAGCAGAGACTAAGTGTGAAAAAACACATTGAGCATGCAAGGCAAGGTAACAGTAGACATGTGAAAGAGAGATTCAGAAACCTAGCTACAGGTAGATTAGCAGAAACCTAAGTAGGAATATAATAGGCATGTTAAAATATAGGGGGGAGGGGGATCACATAGGTGAAGTGGTCATGCTAATTACAAGGTAAACAGCATAAACACAAGTAGGACATGTAAGAAAAACAACAGGCATGCTGAACTAAAAAAAGGAAAACATAGACATGCTAGTTGCAAGGTAAAAACATTAACCACAAATAAAAGCATAAGAGATATAGAAGGAATTTTAGTATGAACAGAAACATGTTGTTTTAGATGATGTAGACTTAAATTGAAATCATACCAATTGAATGAGAGAAATAAAGAGCATCAAAGTAATGAAAGGCAACAAAATGAAGAGAAAGCAGAGCAGGGGTGTGTAGATGCAACAGAACAGGAGAGCAGCAGTGTGGTAGAATAATAGAATCACTCACTTTGGCTTGCAGCCAACTAAGTTGCAAGTAACAGCAAGAGAGACAAGAGAGGATGTGTGTGTGTAAGATAAAGCTTAGAGTAGTACCTCTTGTTCGTCTTTTTGCTATTGAAAGACTAGAAGTATTTATAGTTTAAAACAAGTAGAAGAATAAGGTACGAAATACACAGTTATGGAACTAATACCATTCAGAACCAATCAATGTCCGGACTCCCTCTAATTAGGGAGTCAGGACTCAAACGGATACAAGTTGTATCAAGTAAGGAAAAGAATCAATTACATTATTATCTTTACCATAATTAAAACATGTAATAAGGGCTGAATACAGAATGTTCTGAGTAAAGATAGTATATGTCAAATATTTGAAATCATATTTAGGCACGTAAAATATGGTAGAATACAATTTGATTCTGAAAATAAATCACAGGAATCGCGTATAAGACTAAAATCACAAGGGAATCGGTTTTAATTAAGGAAAGTATCACATAAGTAAGGAAACATTTTGAAAAATCAGTACAGAACATACAATGTCATAGGTTCGAAGAAAATATCACAGCTATGCAAAGGGACACACAGACCGATAGAGAGCATCAGGCAAACAATCATTAAACCAATAATCAGACTTGATAAAAATTGAGATTAGCACAAAAATTAAGTGAAACCCTAAGCAAGAGGAATAGTAGAGATTCAGAAACCCCAACCATGAACTAGAGTAAGAAGCATAAAGCACATAGAGAGTCCAGAAGTAGCATACATATATGGCAAACATAGCAAACAAGCTGAACTAAAACCCTAAAAATTGGGGTTTTCAGTAAAAGCTTTGAATCAATCGTTTTACAGAGAAAATCATAGAATAACATTAAAGCAGAAGTAGAAAAATTTGTGTTTGAAAGGGTTTGTGAAACACTAGTTTTAAAATTGAAAGATCGTTTGAAAATAAAAGTTTTCAAGGAAAACATAGAAAGAAGCTCTAAAATACTGTAGATCTAGGATAAATCGAAAGACATAGGGTTAGGGTTTCATGGAAACCAGAGAAATAGGAATAACCTCAAAGACGGCACCGGCTTACGCCGGAACATGTCGTAGTTTATTGCTCAAACGGTCGGGGAAGCCGGAAAGTTGCATGGGACCATGGGAGGCAAGAGAACCACCCAAGTTTACCTGAGGACCCCAGGGTATTACTAGACCGGCGAGAGATAGGTAGATAACCAGGAGATGATGAAGAACCAAGGGTTTCCGGTGAGAACCAGCAGGAGAAGATGGACAGACCCAATCGGAGGAGAGAAGTCAAGGAGACTTCTAGAAAGAGCTAGAGAGTAACAGAGAGAGATAGAGAGAGAGCGAGTCTTGAGAAATGAGGGGTCGGTTGGGGTAGTGTTAGGAATTAATTATGGTAACCAGTAATCTGGGCCGTTGATTCAAATTGATCAACGATTCAGATTGATCGCAAGGTTGAGCCGTGTAGGAATTAGATTTTGGGTTGGGTTGGTTAATGGGTTTTGGGTCAGGTGGGGTTGGGTTAAATGTTGGCTATAATTTAAATAAAATGGGGCTAAGTGTTAAATACCCTAATAAATAAGATAATTAATTAGTAAAATAGCCAATAATTGTGTAAAAATGAAATTAAAACCAAATAAATGAAATTAATTACTATAAAAGATATAAAACGATCAGTTGTTGCTTTTAAAGTGGTATACATGTATATTTGTGCAATAATTCCAAGAACTGCTGAAATTAACTAAATAATGCCAATATTGGCTAATTTGTGAAATACCTAAGTTCTAATGAAATTAAATAGGATATAAATAACATATTGAGTAAGAAAGTGATTTGAAATTGTTTATAACATCATTTATGCATAATTATGAATAACTATGGAACATAAAATATTGAATAAACAAGAACAAATATTAATAAAAATACGGAAAATTATTTAAAGAATATCAATTACTACAAAGAGTGATTTTGAAAGTAGATATGCAATTTTTAAAATAATTTGAGGAAAAATTAGGTATCAACAAGGTACATACCATAACTGGGCAACAAATTGACAAGAAATCAAAACACGGTAGAGTCACACTGAGACTGATTACAAAAGGGAAGTAAACAATGATGATCCTAAGGGGTAAGACATAACTAACATGCTGGGTGAAGCAGTAATGCAAACGGGTTAATTACATGTTGAAAAGCTATGCTACAGACAGAAGTAGACTGATGATTATTAAACTAAAGCAGTAAGTAAACACATTGTGTTTGGGAGCTTGAATTTAAAATTAGAACATACTAGTAAAGAGAGTAAACACAAGGTGAAGAACATAAGAATGCAATAATTAGCCTTGGCTTGCAGCCAGCTAATTGAGTAACAATAGTAAGTAACAAAAGAAAGCAGAAGATCTTTTGAGTGTATGAGAGAGTGGTGAACTAATGTGAGTTCTTCTGTCATCGTACACTGAAAAGAGAGCAGTACATTTATAGTAGTTTGAAAGCTAGGTAAAATTAGGTAAGAATCAAAATCGTTTAGTAATTATGGAACTCAGAATCAATCAAAACAAAATCAGTCCAACTACTCCCTTAATTAAGGAGTTATTTCAAACGGTAAAAGACAAGTAACAAATAAGGAAATAGACCATATATAGCTGGAGTGTAGCAACTAAGGAAATAATTCAAATAGTACAAGTATAGAGTAAGCAATCAGGGCTAGGTTAAGAAAGTCCTTATTAAGGAAACAATATTAAGAATCAGTAAATTACATAGTCAAGCACATAATAAGACAAGAAAATAAGTTTTGAGAATATTAAGAATTAGTAAAATCATGATAGAGGAAGCTAAGTAAAACAATGTTTGAGAATAGTTTTGAAAAAGGATAGGAATTTTATAAAGACCAGCTTTTCAAAATAAGGGTTCAGTTGTTGAAAAACAATTGCAAGACAAACAGACAAAGTCAGCATCACATGATGGTCCGAGCAATCACAAATAAGGGTGGAGGGGTTTGGGGGACAAACATACAGACTGTGAGGCAGGAAATACACATACACCTGATCAAAGGTTTCTAAGGATTCAGGGAATAAGTGTCAAACATATCAGTCAAACAAACTAACCTTATAGCAGATTAAACATATGCGGGGGATACACATAAAGAGCAGGAAAAAAACACATTAAGCATGCAAGGCAAGGTAATAGTAGACATGTGAAAGAGAGATTAAGAAACCTAGATACAGGTTGATTAGCAGAAACCTAAATAGGAATATAATAGGCATGTTAAAATAGAGGGGGAGGGGATATCACATAGGTGAAGTGGTCATGCTAATTACAAGGTAAACAGCAGAAACACAAGTAGGACATGTAAGAAAAACAACAGGCATGTTGAACTAAAAAAAAGGAAAACATAGACATGCTAGTTGCAAGGTAAATATCAGAACCACAAATAAAAGCATAAGAGATATAGCGGGAATCTTAATACGAATAGAAACATGTTGTTTTATATGTTGTAGGCTTAAATTGAAATCATACCAATTGAATGAGAGAAATGACGAGCAGCAAAGTAATGAAAGGCGGCAAAGTGAAGAGAAAGCAGAGCAGGGGTGTGTAGATTCAACAGAACAGGAGAGCAGTAGTGTGGTAGAATAATAGAATCACTCATTTTGGCTTGCAGCCAACTAAGTTGCAAGTAACAGCAAGAGAGACAAGAGAGGATGTGTGTGTGTAAGAGAAAGCTTAGAGTAGTACCTCTTGTTCGTCTTTTATCTATTGAA
Organism: Nicotiana undulata; assembly: GCA_005239495.1. Classification (NCBI taxonomy): domain Eukaryota; kingdom Viridiplantae; phylum Streptophyta; class Magnoliopsida; order Solanales; family Solanaceae; genus Nicotiana; species Nicotiana undulata. The sequence goes on from ML275940.1 coordinate 25,610, forward strand.
AGACTTAAGTATTTATAGTTTAAAACAAGTAGAAGAATAAGGTAAGAAATACACAGTTATGGAACTAATACCATTCAGAACCAATCAATGTCCGGACTCCCTCTAATTAGGGAGTCAGGACTCAAACGGATAGTGGTTGTATCAAGTAAGGAAAATGATCAATTACACTATTACCTTTACCATAATTAAAGCATATAAAAAGGGCTGAATACAGAATGCTCCGAGTAAAGAGAGTATATGTCAAATATTTTAAATCATATTTAGGCACGTAACATATGGTAGAATATAACTTGATTCTGAAAATGAATCATAGGAATCGCGTATAAGACTGAAATCACAAGGGAATCGGTTTTAATTAAGGAAAGTATCACATAAGTAAGGAAACATTTTGAAAAATCAGTACAGAACATACAAGGTCATAGGTTCGAAGAAAATATCACAGCTATGCAAAGGGACACACAGACCAATAGAGAGCATCAGGCAAACAATCAGTAAACCAATAATCAGACTTGGTAAACAACAGAATAGCACAAAATATTAGTGAAACCCTAAGCAAGAAGAATAGTAGAGATTTAGAAACCCCAACCACGAACTAGAGTAAGAAGCATAGAGCACATAGAGAGTCCAGAAGTAGCATACAGATATGGCAAACATAGCAAACAAGCTGAACTAAAACCCTAAAAATTGGGGTTTTCAGTAAAAGCTTTGAATCAATCGTGTTAACAGAGAAAAACATAGAATAACATTAAAGCAGAAGTAGAAAAATTGTTTTTGAAAGGGTTTGTGAAACCCTAGTTTTAAAATTTAAAGATCGTTTGAAAATGAAAGTTTTCAAGGAAAACATAGAAAGAAGCTCCGTAATACTGTAGATCTAGAGTAGATCTAGGATAAATCGAAAGACATAGGGTTAGGGTTTCTTGAAACCCAGAGAAATAGGAAGAACCTCAAAGAAGGCACCGGCTTAAGCCGGAACAGGTCATAGTTTCTTACTCAAATGGTCGGGGAGGCCGGATAGTGGCATGGGACCTTGGGAGGCAAGAGAACCGCTCCAAGTTCGCCTGAGGACCCCAGGGTATCACTGGACCGGCGAGAGATAGGTAGATAACCAGGAGATGATGAAGAACCAGGGGTTTCCGGTGAGAACCAGCCGGAGAAGATGGACAGACCCCATCGGAGGAGAGAAGTCAAGGAGACTTCTAGAGAGAGCTAGAGAGTTTTTAGAGAGATAGAGAGAGAACGAGTGTTGAGAAATGAGGGGTCGGTTGGGGTAGTGTTAGGAATTAATTATGGTAACTAGTAATCTGGATCGTTGATTCAAATTGATCAACGGCTCAGATTGATCGCAGGGTTGGGCCGGGTAGGAATTAGATTTTGGGTTGGGTTGGCTAATGGGTTTTGGGTCAGGTGGGGTTGAGTTAAATGTTGGCTATAATTTAAATAAAATGGGGCTAAGTGTTAAATACCCTAATAAATAAGATAATTAATTAGTAAAATAGCCAATAATTGTGTAAAAATGAAATTAACCAAATAAATGAAATTAATTACTATAAAAGATATAAAACGATCAGTTGTCTCTTTTAAAGTTGTATACATGTATATTTGTGCTATAATTGCAAAAACTGCTGAAATTAACTAAATAATGCCAATATTGGCTAATTTGTGAAATACCTAAGTCCTAATGGAATTAAATAGGATATAAATGACATATTGAGTAAGAAAGTGATTTGAAATTGTTTATAACATCATTTATGCATAATTATGAATAACTATGGAACATAAAATATTGAATAAATAAGAAATCTTTTTGATAAAATACGGAAAATTATGAAAGAATATCAATTACTGTAAAGAGTGATTTTGAAAGTAGATATGCAATTTTGAAAATAATTTGAGGAAAAATTAGGTATCAACAAGGTGCGTACCAGAACTGGGCAGCAAATAGACAAGTCATCAAAACACGGTAGAGTCACACTGAGACTGATTACAAAAGGGAAGTAAACAATGATGATCCTAAGGGGTAAGACATAACTAACATGCTGGGTGAAGCAGTAATGCAAACGGGTTAATTACATGTTGAAAAGCTAAGCTACAGATAGAAGTAGACTGATAATTATTAAACTAAATCAGTAAGTAAACGCATTGTGTTTGGGAGCTTGAATTTAAAATCAAAACATACCAGTAAAGAGAGTAAACACAAGGTGAAGAACAGAAGAATGCAATAATTAGCCTTGGCTTGCAGCCGGCTAATTGAGTAACAATAGCAAGTAGCAAAAGAAATAAGAAGAGCTTTTGAGTGTATGAGATAGTGGTGAACTAATGTGAGTTCTTCTGTCGTCGTAGACTAAAAAGAGAGCGGTACATTTATAGTAGTTTGAAAGCTATGTAAAATAAGGTAAGAATCAAAATCATTTAGTAATTATGGAACTCAGAATCAATCAAAACAAAATCAGTCCAACTACTCCCTTAATTAAGGAGTTATTTCAAACGGTAAAAGACAAGTAACAAATAAGGAAATAGACCATATATAGCTGGAGTGTAGCAACTAAGGAAATAATTCAAATAGTACAGGTATAGAGTAAGCAATCAGGGTTAGGTTCAGAAAGTCCTTATTAATGAAACAATATTAAGAATGAGTAAGTAACATAGTCAAACACATAATAAGACAAGAAAATAATTTAGAAATTAGAAATCAGTAGAGGGGTATCAATCACAGGAAATCAGTAAGAGGGTATCAATTATAGGTAATTAGTAAAAGAGTATCATTACAGGAAATTAGGGATTCAAATAGAACTAGTACTGATTAAGGGAAATACCGGGGTCGAACCCTAAGCCATAATGTCTCAAAACGAGAAGGCCATAGAGAAACGTTTTTTTATTCCTTTGTTTCGAACTTCGTGAAGAACTCCATTCTATCTCTCCCTCGTTACTAACAAATAAGTAGTTTTTTTTTACAGTTATACACTTCCTTCATTCTACGAACCCTTGTTGATTCTGAACTACGTTCGCGAAGGAACCGGACTTTTGACGGGCCAGCCTTTTTTTATGCGCCGCGTTACCCTGAAAGGAAAATGAGCAGGTAAGAAGAATCAAATTAGAAACCATAACAAGCATAATAGGATAGAAATCACATAAACTCAGAACAGATTCATGAGAAATAGACATACATACAAATCAAACGAGAAAATCAGCAAAGACAGATTCAGAACCCAAAGCTAAGCCAAGGAATTAGAGGTTTCTAACATAGTCAATCAGGTTAAAGGGAAAACCTAAATAAATCGTTTAAACATAGTAAAGATTATAGAATAACACTTAAAATCAGAGAAAAAAGTCATTTTGAAGAGAAGTTAAGAAACCCTAGTTATGAAGACGAAGAGACGTTTTGAAAAATCAGAAAGAATCTCATGGAAAACAGTAAAATAACTCATAATACTCTTAAATCTGTTATAGATCTGAAGAGTCAAGAGATAAATTAGGGTTTTGAGAGAGATAGCCCAGAGACAGAGAGATTCCGGCTTAGAAGCCATAGATTTAGTAATAAAATAGGACAATCTTACTTAGACAGGCCAAGGTGGCCTGAGATCGGCAATAACGAGCCATAGGTGTGAGTGAACAGCCAACTGGTCCCTTGAGGATCTCAGAGATGCAAGAATCCGACCATGGAGAGGGAGCCATTAGAGCTAGGAGTGGTGGATGAACCACCGTTGTTACCGGCGAGCAAGCAGACGGTGAGTGGAATCCATGGTTAGGCAGAGAGATATTGAGAGAGAATGAGAGGGTGTGACGGCGGAGAGAATGGAGAATGAGGGAATGGGGGGTAGGTCGTTTAGGTTAATTAAGGTAAGGGCGAATCTGGGCCGTTGATCAATTTTGATCAACGACTAAGATTTAATAAGATACTGGGTCGGATAATTTAGGAATTGGGATTTGGTATTGGTCTGGTTTAATAAAAGAATTTGGGCTGGTTTAAATAGGTTATAATTGAAATGAAATGGGGCTATTTGTTAAATACCCAACTCAAATTAATTAAAATAATTTATAAAATAGCTAGTAATTATAAAAAATGAATTTCATGCATACAAAATAGTTTAAAATGATTATTTAGTATTTTAAAATACAAAGGACTAATTTCTGGCAACAAATAGTACAAAATTATATGCTTGGGCTATAATTGCAAAGTTATTGCAATTATAGCCAAAAGGTGCCAATTTGGATAATTATGAAATAATTTGGTCTTAATAGGACCATAACTAATAAATTGAGTCAAGAAATACTTTTGAAATTATTTGTGATGCAATTTTATAATTATCTATTGGAAATAAAATACTGGACAAATTAATAAAAATATAGAAAAATTATGGTAAAATACCAATTGCTACTAATGCATGAGTTTGAAGGTAAATATGCAATTTAAAATATTTTGGAAAAAATTGGGCATCAACAAGGATCCAGCTGGAGAGGCCTCCTCACATCCACAGGACCCTGCTCCAGCCACTGCCTCTGTGCCTTCTTCTACAGCTGACCCTGACCCTGACCTCATGCAGACTGAGGCATCATAGGGAGTGCTCTTTTACTCTCTCACACCATTTCCCTTTTCTATATTTTTTTGCATTTAGCATTGAGGACATTGCTATTTCTTATTGGAGGGGGTGGCCTCTATTTGGTGATTTAGACAATTTGACTTATTTTGGGTTGTAATAACTTCTGATACTATTTTTCTTTCTTTATTCTCATTTTCGTACTTTTAGTTGTTTCACTTTTGGTATGTATATATTCAGATTTCTGTCTTATGTATATATTCATTCCCCTTTTGATGTATATTCGTCTTAATCCCCTGTTGTACATATTCATTTCTATTTTTCGTATTTTTACTTTAAAACTTCGTTAGTTTTTTCATTTATAGTTTAGCTTCTTATTTTGTTTAGTAGCTTCTTTTTGAATTTATAGCTTCTTCTTTACTTTTTCGTTTTCAATAAGCCCTTGGTTTTCTTAAGGCAACGGTTCTTTTCAAGGGTGCAAATTGTGTGAACCAGGTGTTTATTCCCTATGACGAACGGTGTGACGACCTTCTTAAGGGATTGAGTCCGTTTTTCGTTTTGTTTTTGTTTTCCTTTATTTTGGTAGTATTGAATAAGTGTGACTCGAATAAGCTTTACTTGGCACCAGCATACTTACCTTTGACCTCATGGTTAGAGACAAGTTACAGATGAGTCTAGTCCTGATTGTGACCCTTAGAGTCTTGAGTTGACTAAAACTGTCGTCAGGTGGTGTTTATAGCCATATGTGAGTCTTCAATCTAAACCGAAGTTGTTGTGGGCCCTCGACTCTATGATCTTTAACGATCCTGAGGTTTGAGAGGTGAGGTTTGAATTGCATATCCCAAGTGTCGTTCCTAAAAGTATAGAACTTGCCCCAAGTGTTTTTCTAGGCGAAATCTTAAGTTAGCTCGACTTGTGAAATGATCATAGGTTCTCCTTGATTCCCTGTTGTAATTAAAGACTTCCATAGCCTACCATGATAGTATCCCTAGTCAACCCCTTTTGAGCCTAGGCCTATTTGTTCAAACCACGTTACAAACCTTCATCCATTCGTTGAAGACCCTCTCTTGGCACCCATTCTTTCCTTGAGCACTCATGATGAATAATAGTCTAATTCATGAGTTTTGGGGAGAGACGAGGAAATCCAAAGTGATGAGAGGAATTGTCGAAAAAAGGAAAGGCCAATAAAAGATTGAAAAGAAAAACAAATCAAAAAGAAAAGAAAAGGTTGATAGGATTCAATAAAACAAAGTTGAAAAGTCTTGGAATTATGAAAAAAGGAGAAAAATGAGCCTCAAGTTAAAGAAAGAGTGACAATGAATCTCTCTAAGTTCCCAAAAAACAAAAATTACTCAAAGAGTCAAGAAAAATGTAACGGCCCAGCCGATCGTTTTGCGTGTTAGGATCTTGTTTCCTTAAATGAAACCTTCCATAGCGGCTATTCGTGCTTTATGACTCACGGGAGCGGGTGGTTCGGGATTTGGGAATGAATTGGATGGTTTAGGAACACTTGGTCCCTTAAGGCTGGCCTATTTGGCCAAGTTTGACTTCGGTCAACATTTTGAGCAAACGACCTCGGAATTGAGTTCTGATAGTTTCAGTAGCTCCGTACAGTGATTTCGGACTTGGGCTTATGTTCGGCTCAGGTTTCTGATGACCCGGGAGCGTTTCGGCGCCCGAAATGGAAATCAGGATTTCCTTAAGTTTAAAATTTGGCCTGGAACGGGACTTCATGCTATCGAAGTCCTAATGGAATTCCAAGGATGGAAAAAGTTTTGTATAGTCATTTATGAACTGATTGCAAAATTTGGGGTCATTCCGAGTAGTATAGACCCATTCGGCGCAATGTAATGAATTCTAGAACTCTAAGTTCAAAGTGTTGATTCAATTTGGTTTTGGGGTCAAATTCTGAGTTTCGTTGTTGTTTTTCTCGTTCTGGAAGTTCGCGCGAGTCCGTATCATGAATACAGACTTGCAGGTGCTTTTGGAGGGGGTTCCGAGGGGCTCAGGTGAGTTTTGGACCCCCGAGAGCTAAGTTGGAAAAACCAGAATTTTCTGTATCTGGTTTCCTTCTTCGCGTTCGCGTAAGGGTGGCCGCGTTCGCGAAGAAGGAATTGGGCAGGGGCTACGGATGCTCTATGTGTTCGCGTTCCCCAGCCCGCGTTCGCGATGGGTTGGGCCCCCTGGCCTTCGCGTTCGCACCCCTCCAGCCGCGTTCGCGAAGGTCTAGCCCAGCTAGCCTCCGCGTTCGCGGGCCCTCCGTCGCATTCGCATAGGGTCCAGCCAAATGGGCCGGTACAGCTACCATTTGTCTTCGCGTTCGCACTTGTCCAATCGCATTCGTGAAGGTCTAGCCTAGCTAGCCTCCATGTTCGCGGGCTCTCTCTCACGTTCGCATAGAAGGGCCTCCTGAGGCCTGGGCCATTGGCCTTCGCGGACGCGATGCCCCTGTTGCGTTCGCGATGAAGGGGCATCTGGGCAGGGTAGTTTATATACGAGATTCAAGTTATTCTCTCCATTCCATCTTCTTCCTTGTGTTATTTGTGAGCTTCCAAGAGGGCCATTCAACCTAGTACTTGAGGTAAGTAACTTTCTTACTAACTCCGAGTTTAAACATCAATTTCTAGTTAAATCCTCTATTAATTTATCAAAATCATGGGAAACAAATTGGGTAGAAATTCCTAGGGCTTTGATAATAAGTGAATTATCCCTTTTTAGCCATGAATTCCTAAATAAATTAGGTAATTACGATCCTTAGGCTTCGGGTAATTCATTCCTTCGAGAATTTTCAAAATCCGAACACGTGGGCCTGGGGTCAAAATTTCAAAAACCTTCAAGAATACTATATTTTGGAATTTCTTGTTAATTCTTATTCTTGGAGCATAAATTGATTCAATTATGCTATGTTTGGCTAGTTGTGAGCCGTCGAGGGTAGTTTCGGAGCTTTGGGCGTATTCTTGATCCGGTCTTTGGTCCGAGGAGTGCTTCGCCGAGGTGAGTCTCCTTTATAACCTCGTGAGAGGGAAATTGTCCCTCTAGCTAACCTTGTTTGCTATGTGATCTTGTTTGGGGGCTACGTACGCACCGAGTGACGACAGTCTGTACGCAGTGGCTATTACTGCTTCATCCGGGTAGTTAGGACAAATCATGTTCATTGTTTTTCCCTATTGTAGCATAGATATGACTTGAATACTTGTGTGATTGGTACTGTTGTCTTTGAATGTTGTGATACTTGGCTTGATTTAAGTGTGGTAAGAGAATCACGGGATGGGATCGGGTCGTACGCCACGGTAGAGTGACGAGTGATTATATTATGGGATCGGGTCGTACGCCACAGCAGAGTGATGATTGATTATATTATGGGATCAGGCCGTACGCCACGGCAGAGTGATGAGAGAGTATATTATGGGATCAGTCCGTACACCACGGCGAAGACTACACGGTTGGATCGGGTCGTACGCCACGGCGGAGATTGAGACTATAGGGTGGGATCGGGCCGTACGCCATGGCGAAGATTTACAGGATGGGATCGGGCCGTACGCCACGGCGGAGCGATGTGAGTGAGTACCATATGGGAGCGGTCCGTACGCCACGGCGGATACCAAACTTGTTTGATTTGAGATTGTTATTTGATTCCGGATATTGATGTACTTGATTATTTATTGTACTTGCCTACAGTTTTCCTTACATCCTGCCTACTTTATTACTATTGAACCTTAGTGAGTATCGAGTCGACCTCTCGTCACTACTTCTTCGAGATTAGACGGGATACTCACTAGGTACATATTTATGTATGTACTCATGCTGCACTTTTCTTTTCTTGCTGCACTTGATTGTGCAGGTCCGGAGGCTGGTCCGTTTGATTATCAGTCCAGTGCTAGATATTGACCGAGTGGCTATACTTCACGGTGAGTTGTCCTTCTTGGCGACTTCCTGG
>ML275940.1:34196-47008 GCA_005239495.1 Nicotiana undulata
ATATATATATATATATATATATATATATTTCAGTATTGTATATTCAGTAGTTGCCCGTGGCACTCGTGATACTAGTTCCTGGCACACACACGCATTTATTATTTTGGGTTTTGGCTGTGCATATGTTATGCAACGTGCCTATCGGTTGATTTCTCCACCTGTGGATCTATCTCGTATCATTTATCATTATTGTGTTTTATCCATTTAAAATTGGTAGTTATTAGAATTGTTAACCGAAAAGGGGAAGGGTAACACCTAGTGTTTCATATTGGCTTGCCTAACCCCGCTGTCAGGCGCCATCGCGACCTGAATTAGGATTCAAGACGTGACAACGTGGTATCAGAGCTTTAGGTTCACGTAGTCACGAGTCACGGGCAAACCCAGTAGAGTCTTGTGGATCAGTACGGAGACGTCTGTACTTATCTTCGGGAGGCTATAGGGTGTTAAGAAACTCCTTTTGTTCATATCCTATCATGCAATCGGTGATGTACTCAAACATGTTCTTCTATTCTCTCACAGATTGTGAGGACGCGTGCTTCACATGTTCCTGGTCCAGGTGAGGATGTTGCCCCCGCCACTCGAGACCGTGGTAGGGGCAGGGGTAGGGCTCCTGTTCGTAGTAGGGGGCGAGGGCGTCCCAGAGCTGTACCGGTTGCACTTATTGAGGATCTTATGTTGAGGAGCAGGATGAGCTGCCTCCAGTATCTCCACCACCAGCTAATTTTATGATGGCAACGGGCTTCCAGGAGGTCATGGTCCGTATGCTGAGGTTCATGGATACTATGTCACACGTGGGTATACTTCCATCAGATCCTGCTACTTCTTAGGTAGGAGGGGGAGTTCAGACCCCTACCGCTCAGGCTACAGGACCAGCAGCAGCAGTACATCGTACTCCAGATATTCCATCGGTGATTGGGGTTCAGCCTGGGGTGGCAGCACCAGTTTTATCATTGCCTTTTGAGTATGGACTGTATACAGTGTACTGCGATGCTTCACGCGTCGGGTTGGGATGTGTGTTGATGCAGGATGGCAGGGTTATTTCTTATGCTTCGCGCCAGCTGAAAGTTCAGGAAAAGAATTACCCTGTGCACGATTTGGAGTTGGCGGCGATTGTTCATGATTTGAAGATATGGCGGAATTATCTATATGGTGTATCTTGTGAGGTCTATATTGACCACCGCAGCCCGCAGTACTTGCTTAAGCAGAGGGACCTTAATTTGAGGCAGTGGAGGTGGCTTGAGTTGTTGAAGGACTATGATCTCACTATTTTGTAGCATTTGGGCAAGGCAAATATTGTAGCGGATGCTTTGAGCAGGCGGGCAGCTAGTATGGGTAGTTTGGCCTACATTGCAGCTGAGGAGAGACCTTTAGCCTTGGACATTCAGTCCTTGGCCAATCGATTGGTTAGATTGGACTTTTCAGAGCCTCGTCGAGTTTTGGCTCATGTGGTTGCTCAGTCTTCATTGTTGGGAGAGATCAAGGCTCGATAGTTTGATGATCCACGCCTAGCAGAGCTTCGGGATACGGTGGTCCAGGGAAGGGCCAAGGAGATTACTTTGGGCAAGGATGGTGTTCTGCGACTCTAGGGAGAATGTGCGTTCCTGATGTCGATGGCCTGAGGGAGAAAATTCTAGCAGAGGCGCACAGTTCTCGGTATTCCATTCATCCAGGAGCGACGAAGATGTATCGTGATTTGAAGCAGCACTACTGGTGGAGGCGAATGAAGAATGACATTGTTCAGTATGTGGCTAGGTGTCTTAATTATCAGCAGGTTAAATACGAGCATCAGCGGCCAGGAGGCTTGTTTCAGCAGATGCCCATTCCTCAGTGGAAATGGGAGCGTATCACTATGGACTTCGTGGTTGGGTTGCCTCGGACTTTGCGGAAGGTTGATATAGTTTGGGTCATTGTGGATAGATTGACCAAGTCGGCGCATTTCATTCCTATGGATACTACTTATACTACAGACAGGTTGGCTCAGATTTATCTTCGCGAGATAGTCCGGTTGCATGGTGTGCCGGTGTCCATTATTTCAGATCAGGGTCCTCAGTTCACTTCGCATTTCTGGAGAGCTTTGCACAGCGAGATGGGTACTCAGATAGACCTCAATTCAGCATTTCACCCTCAGACTGATGGCCAGTCAGAGCGTATAGTTCAGATCTTGGAGGATATGCTCAGGGCTTGTGTGATTGATTTCGGGGGTCAGTGGGATCAGTTCCTACCTCTGGCAGAGTTTGCATACAATAATAGTTATCACTCCAGCATCGAGATGGCTCCATTTGAGGCTTTATATGGTCGGTAATGTTGTTCTCCAATTGGGTGGTTTGACCCTGGTGAGGCCAAGTTATACGGTACAGATCTGGTGAGAGATGCTTTAGAGAAAGTGAAAATTATTCAGGAAAGGCTCCGCACCGCACAGTATAGGTAGAAGAGCTACGCAGATCAGCGGGTTCGTGATGTAGCATTCATGGAGGGAGATAAGGTTATGTTGAAGGTTTCGCCGATGAAGGGCATTATGAGATTCGGGAAGAAGGGCAAGTTGAGCCCCAGGTTTATAGGTCCTTTCGAGGTATTGAAGCGAGTTGGAGAGGTTATTTATGAGCTTGCTTTGCCTCCAGCCTTATCAGGAGTTCACCCAGTATTTCACGTATCCATGCTTCGGAGGTATCACACCGACTTCTCGCACGTGGTTGATTACAGCACTATCCAGTTAGATGAGAAGCTGGGCTACGAGGAGCAGCCAGTGGCTATAGTTGATAGGCAGGACCGCCAGTTGAGGTCTAAGACAGTTTATGCGGTTAAGGTCCAGTGGAGGGGCCAACCGGTTGAGGAGGCGACTTGGGAGTCTGAGAAGGACATGCGGAGCAGATATCCACATCTATTCAGCACTCTAGGTACGATTCTAGTCCCGTTCGAGGACGAACGTTTGTTTAAGAGGGGGAGAATGTAACGACCCAGCCGGTCATTTTGCGTGTTAGGATCCCGTTTCCTTAAATGAAACCTTCCATAGCGGCTATTCGTACTTTATGACTCGCGAGAGCGGGTGGTTCGGGATTTGGGAATGAATTGGATGGTTTAGGAACACTTGGTTCCTTAAGGTTGGCCTATTTGGCCGAGTTTGACTTCGGTCAATATTTTGAGTAAACGACCTCGGAATCGAGTTCTGACAACTCTAGTAGCTCCAAACAATGATTTCGGACTTGGGCGCATGTTCGGCTCAGGTTTCTGATGACCCGGGAGCGTTTCGGCGCCCGAAATGAACATCAGGATTTCCTTAAGTTTAGAATTTGGCCCGGAGCGTGACTTCATGCTATCGAAGTTCGAATGGAATTCTGATGCTGGCAATAGTTTTGTATAGTCATTTATGACCTGTCTGCAAAATTTGGGGTCATTCCGAGCAGTATAGACCCGTTCGGCGCAATGTAATGAATTCTAGAACTCTAAGTTCAAAGTGTTGATTCAATTTGGTTTTGGGGTGAAATTCTAAGTTTCATTGTTATTTTTCTCATTTCGGAAGTTCGAGCGAGTCCGTATCATGAATACAGATTTGTCGGTCCTTTTGGACGGAGTCCCGAAGGAGTCGGATGAGTTTTGGACCCCCGGGAGCTAAGTTGGAAAAACCAGAATTTTCTGTATCTGGTTTCCTTCTTCGCGTTCGCGGGAGGGTGGATGCGTTCACGAAGAAGGAATTGGGCAGGGGCTACGGATGCTCTACGAGTTCGCATTTCCCAGCCCACGTTTGCGATGGGTTGGGCCCCCTAGCCTTCACGTTCGCACCCCTTCAGCCGCGTTTGCGAAGGTCTAGCCCAGCTAGGCTCCGCGTTCGTGGGCCCTCAGTCACGTTCGCGGGCCCTCCGTCGCGTTCGCATAGGGTCCAGCCAATTGGGCCATCGCAGCTACCATTTGTCTTCGCATTCGCACCTGTCCAACCGCGTTCGCGAAGGTCTAGCCTAGCTAGCCTCCGCGTTCGCGGGCTCTCTCTCGCGTTCGCATAAAAGGGCTTCCTGAGGCCTGGGCCATTGGCCTTCAAGGACGCGATGCCCCTATCGCGTTCGCGATGAAGGGACATCTGGGCAGGGTAGTTTATATACGGGATTCAAGTTATTCTCTCAATTTCCATCTTCTTCCTTGTGTTATTTGAGAGCTTCCAAGAGGGCCATTCAACCTAGTACTTGAGATAAGTAAATTTCTTATTGACACCGAGTTTAAACATCAATTTCTAGTTAAACCTCTATTAATTTATCAAAATCGTGGGGGGAAAATTGGGTAGAAATTCCTAGGGCTTTGATAATTAGTGAATTATCCCTTTTTAACCATGAATTCCTAAATAAATTACGTAATTACGATCCTTAGGCTTCGGCTAATTCATTCCTTCGAGAATTTTAAAAATCCGAACGCGTGGGCCCGGGGTCGAAATTTCAAAAACCTTCAAGAATACTATATTTTGGAATTTCTTGTTAATTCTTATTCTTGGATCATAAATTAGTTCAATTATGCTATGTTTGGCTAGTTGTGAGTCGTCGAGGGTAGTTTCGGAGCTTTGGGCTCATTCTTGATCTGGTCTTTGGTCCGAGGAGTGCTTCGTCGAGGTGAGTCTCATTTCTAACCTCGTGAGAGGGAAATTGTCCCTCTAGGTAACCTTGTTTGCTATGTGATCTTGTTTGGGGGCTACGTACGCACCGAGTGACGAGAGTCCGTATGTAGTGGCTATTACTGCTTCGTCCGGGTAGTTAGGACACACAACATGTTCATTGTTTTTCCCTATTGTAGCATAGACATGACTTGAATACTTGTGTGATTGGTACTATTGTCTTTGAACGTTGTGATACTTGGCTTGATTTAAGTGTGATAAGAGAATCACGGGATGGGATCGGGTTGTACGCCACGGCAGAGTGACAAGTGATTATATTATGGGATCAGGCCGTACGCCACGGCAGAGTGATGATTGATTATATTATGGTATCAGGCCGTACGCCACGGCAGAGTGATGAGAGAGTATATTATGGGATCAGTTCGTACGCCATGGCGAAGACTACAGGGTGGGATCGGGTAGTACGCCACGGCGGAGATTGAGACTGCAGGGTGGGATCAGGCCGTACGCCACGGCGAAGATTTACAGGATGGGATCGGACCGTACGCCACGGGGGAGCGATGTGAGTGAGTACCATATGGGAGCGGGCCGTACGCCACGGCGGATACCAAACTTGTTTGATTTGAGATTGTTATTTGATTCCGGATATTCATGTACTCTATTATTTGTTGTACTTGCCTACAGTTTTCCTTACATCCTGCCTACTTTATTATTGTTGGACCTTAGTGAGTATCGAGTCGACCTCTCGTCACTACTTCTTCGAGATTAGACGGGATACTCACTGGGTACATATTTATGTATGTATTCATGCTGCACTTTTCTTTTCTTGCAGCACTTGATTGTGCAGGTCCGGAGGCTGGTCCGTCTGATTATCAGTCCAGTGCTAGATATTGACCGAGTGGCTATACTTCACGGTGAGTTGTCCTTCTTGGCGACTTTCTGGCAGCACCCTAGAGTTTCCTTGTCATATGTCCTCTATCTTTTGTTCAGACTAAGGCTCTGTATATATATATATTTCAGTATTGTATATTCAGCATTTGGCTGTGGCACTCGTGACACTAGTTCCTGGCACACACACGCAGTTATTATTTTGGGTTTTGGCTGTGCATATGTTATGCGACGTGCCTATCGGTTGATTTCTCCACCTGTGGATCTATCTCGTATCATTTATCATTATTGTGTTTTATCCATTTAAAATTTGTAGTTATTAAATTTTTAACCAAAAAGGGGAAGGGTAACACCTAGTGTGTTTCATATTGGCTTGCCTAACCCCGCTGTTAGGCGCCATCGCGACCTGAATTAAGATTCGGGCCGTGACAAAAAACATGAGCCAAAATGCGAAAATTGAGTGCTTAAGGAGAGATGTTCTATCGTAGTTCATCATGTCCAAATTTGATCCAAAAATCCTTTATTACATCCCGTTAAAGCCCTATAGGATCTCAAGTTGAGTGAGCTTACATTAGTGGTGATTTATACGAGGGGAAAGCCTATGGCACTTAAAGCCGGACTTGTGGCATTCTTTTGAGAGTAAAAAGCACACCTCTTGATAATCCCAATTCTGAGAGTACATTCTATATGGTAAGATGAGCCCATGGAGAGTAGAGGAGAAAGAGTCTTGGATCCACAGTGATTTAGGTGAAGGAGAGAAGCTCTTTGACGAATTGAGTAAACTCTTGAAGCTTTGGTGTCACATTAGATCTAGTGAACTAATAAAGTCATTGCATAATTTTGTCGATAATTCATTTGTGTTGAGGGTAATTGTTAGTCCCAATTGAAGCTTGATGAAGTCACATTTGAACAGCTGAAATACTTTTTCTTTTGTTTACGGAGGTGGGAGTTATCTTGTTTGATTGAGGACAAGCAAAGACTTAAGTTTGGGGGAGTTGATAACTAGGGATTTGTACCTATTATTTACTCTCGTTTTCTTAGGTTTTGAGGAAAAATTGCATTAAGATACTCCCAAAATTTTATGCAAGGTGTTGAAATTGCAGGATTTGAGTTGATTTAAAGATATTGACTAAAGATAACTCAAATAGAGAAAAACTTGCACTGCCTCAGAAACCCAGTAAAAGCGCTGAGAGTGCCACTATTCCGCTGGAACGGAAGACACTTTGA
The DNA here is from genome assembly GCA_005239495.1 of Nicotiana undulata. NCBI lineage: Eukaryota > Viridiplantae > Streptophyta > Magnoliopsida > Solanales > Solanaceae > Nicotiana > Nicotiana undulata. The sequence goes on from ML275940.1 coordinate 40,903, forward strand.
GGTACTTCAGAGGATTTGGGGAGGTGGCTTACAAGCTTGCCTTTCCACCTAGCTTGTCGAGTGTACATCCAATATTTCATGTTTCTATGCTCCATAAGTATATCGGCGATCCTTCCATGTTTTGGATTTCATCACGGTACAAATGGATGGTGATATGAATTATGATGTGGAGCCGATGGCCATTTTGGAGCGGCAGGTTCGGAAGTTAGGGTCAAAGGACATAGCTTCAGGAAAGTTGCAGTGAAGAGGTCAGCCTGTGGACGAGGCCACTTGGGAGACTGGGCAGGAGATTCGAAGCAGATATCCACACCTATTTGAGACTCCAAGTATGTTTCAAGACCCGTTCGAGGATAAATGTTTGTTTAAGAAGGGGAGGATATAATGACCCGGCCGGTCATTTCGAGATTTATAGCCCCGTTCCCCCCATTTCTTCTTCTTTTGTGATTTATAGTTGTATTATATCTTACCGGGTTGGTTGGTTCGGGTCCAGAGTGGTTTCAGAGTGAATTGAGCTCTTAATTGGAAGCTTAAGTTGAAAAAGTCGACCAGATGTCGATTTGTGTGTAAACGACCTCAGCTTTGAATTTTTATAGTTTCATTAGATCTGTTAGGTGATTTTGGATTTAAGAGTGCGTCTGAAATGTGGTTTGGAGGTCTGTAGAAGAATTAGACTTGAATTGGCAAAAGTTAGAACTTTGGCGATTTTGCGGCCGTGGAAATTTTGATATCAGGGTCGGATTGTATTTCTGGAAGTTGGAGAAGGTTAGTGGTGTCATTTTTGAATCGTGTGTAAAATTTGAGGTCAATCGAACGTGGTTTGGTAGGTTTCGACGTCGTTTGTGAAATTCAGAAGTTTAGAAGTTCTTTAGGCTTGAATCCATGTGTAATTTGGTGTTTTGATGTTGTTATGAGTGATTCGAAGGTTCAACTAAGTTCGTATCAGGTTGTAGTTATGTTGAGGTCCGGGGGGCCTCGGGTGGAATTCGGGAGGTTTCAAACTTGATTTTTGGAATTTAAAGAGCAACTGAAGTGTTGTGGTTGCTGGTGTAATCGCACCTGCGGAGTGGGAACCGCAGGTGCTAGTCCAAAAAAGAGAAGACGGAGCCGCAGATGCGGCCAAGAAGGGTCTGGGAAACGTCGCATGTGCGAAGACTTTCCCGCACCTGCGAGGAGTACATATGCAGGCAGTTGGGTGCAGGTGCGATGGATGGTCGCAGGTGCGGTGGATTCCCGCACCTGCGATAGGCGCAGATGCGATCATGAAGCCGCAGGAGCGAAGTCAGGGATTTTAAGTGAAATCCGCGCCTGCGATGGAATTTCTGCAGGTGCGGCGTCACAGAAGCGACAAGAAGTTCGCAGGTGCGGTATTTCTGGGCAGAAAAACATCAGCTCGAGGGTTGGACTTCAATTTTCAATTTTTTAACTTGAGAAGCTCGGGAGAGAAGCAATATTTTGTGGATTTTCAAGGAAAACATTGGGGGTAAGTGATTCTAACCACGATTGGTCTAAATTTCGTGAATCTATGGCTTCTTCATCATTTAATTAGGGATTTGAGTTGGAAATTCGGGGGTTTAGGGCTTGAGAATTGGAGAGTGAATTTTGGGGTTTTGGAAAGGCAATTGAGGTCAAATTTTGATAAATTTGGTATGGTTAGACTCGTGAGTGATGATCTTTCAGGTTTTGTGACTTTCATCGGGTTTCGAGACGTGGGCCCGGTGGGCCGAGTTTAGCCGTTTTCGGATTTTGGGATATATTTTGGAAGTTTTATTGTGGAATTTATCCTTTTAGCCTATATTGATTATCTCGTACTATTTGTGACAAGATTTGGGGCATTTGGAGGCCGATTCGACAAGCAAGGGCATTTCGGAGCAAAATTCTTGCGTAGTTGAGGTAAGTAACAGCCTTAAATCTGGTTTTGAGGGTATGAAACCCCGAGAATTAGTATGATGTGAATATTTGGAGGTGACGCACATTCTAGGTGACGGGCGTGTGAGCGTGCACCGTGAGGGGTTGTGACTTGGTCCATCCCGTGAGACTGTAAAGTCGAATAGCCCATTGTTATTACTAGTTTTTCCTTATCTTTGAGCAATTGACTGCTTTTCGTGTTAGAAACCATGCTTAGGACATATGATATCACTATTGGGACCCGAAATGATCGTATAGTTGCTGAATTAACTGCTAATTGTCGTCTTGTACTCAGTCACAGTCTTACTTGTGTGTTATATCTCTGTTACCTCTCATTTCTTGTTATTACTTGTTTTATTCTCTGTTTGGGCTGATTATTATGATATTATGTGAGCCCGAGGGGCTGGAGAGGTTAGTGACTGAGATAGAGCATGAGTGTCGAGCTATGAGCTATGTGAGGTATATGGATCGGGTTGTACGCCGCAACAAGCCTTATGGATATATTTATGTATAAGGATCGGGTTGCACGCCGCAACAATACTGGATTGGGTTGCACGCAGCAACATTATTGGATCAGACTCTACGCCACAGCAATAGAGAGCTTGGTCAAGGTGCCCCTTCGGAGTCTGTACAACCCCAGTGAGCGTAGGTACCTATTGAGAGTGAGTATTGAGGGCTGAGAGCCGAATGTATGAGCTATTGAGATGAGTTGAGTGATTGTTGCCTTGAAAGGACGTACTTGCTTTTAATTATTGTTGCACTTAGTTATTATTTGTTGTTGTTGTGAAATTTCATGAAGATTTATATCTGGTTTACTTGAATTTGAACTGATTTGACTTAAACTACCGGATTTGAAAGCATGTTCACTCTTTACTGAAAACTTCTTAAATGAACTGTATTTACCTAGCTCGTCACTGCTTCTAAGTTCCTTATTTAATTATGTTGCTTGTTGAGTTGGTTGTACTCATGTTATACCCTACACTACATGTGTAGATCCAGGTGTATACGGTTCTCGCGGTCGCTGAGTTCGTGCGCGAGCTTATTATCGGAGACTTACGAGGTAGCTTCCAACGTCCGTAGTCCTTGTTTCTCCTTTCTTATTATCTTTTGTCTCTCGTACTGGCATTTGGCACAGACTGTAGTAGACTCTATTTCTACACTGATTGTTAGATGCTCATGACTTAGTGACACCCCGATGTCGGGCTATTTTTCCGCACTTGTGTTTTGGGTTGTTACCCCGTTGTTATATAAACCTTCGATTAGTTAATTTCTTTATCTCACTTCTGTTATATATATTCAAAGCATATTGAGAATGTTGGCTTTCCTAGTTCCATGATAGGCGTCATCACGACATGTTAGGTATTTGGGTTGTGACAACTAAACCATGCAATGCTCATCGAGATATGACTCTGAAAGATTTTAACCAAAAGATAAGCGCCTCGCAATCAAAGTCAAGGCAAAATAGTACTCTAGATCATTATATTTTGAACATCCAAATGAGCATTCTCAGGCAAGCTTGACGTTTGGAAGACCAAAGTACAGATTGAAGGAGGAAAGCATTAATGTTATGAGGACCAAACGTTAATTCATTTATCGTCGCCTGTTCATTTTTTGAGACTATGCTGCTCCATTTCTATTGTGTGATCATTTATGCGTTTGCGATAGGTTACCAGAAGAGACGCGGACATAACACAACAGAGATGGAAATGAAGTCAACTCCATTTGAATATAGAGTTGATTGTTCCATTTAGATTTGGGGGTGTAAAGCGTTGTCCAACTTTTTACTCTAAAGGATCGCTTACTTCTTCTTTGACTTGTGATGTTAGGTCCGGATAGTGATTTTGGACTCCGTAGAAGGATTCAACACTAATTGGCGAAAGTTGTAAAGTTGAAGGCTTGGAAGGTTCATAAGTTTGATTGGAAGTTGACTTTGTGAATATCGGATTCGGATTGTGGTTCCAAGAATTAAAATAGCTTCTTTATGTCATTTGCGAACTGTGTGAAAAATTTGAGTTTATTCTGAGTTGATTTGATATGTTTCGGCGTGAGTTTTGGAAGTTGAAAGTTTAAGTTCATTTAAGTTCCATTTGAGGCGTGATTCATCATTTCTATGTTTTTATGTGTGATTTGAGGCCTCGGTAGGTTCGTGTTATGTTATGAAACTTGTCGGTACATTCGGATGGGGTCCATAGTGAGTTTAAGACGAGGTTCAGATCATTTTCGTTTCATGTTGCATTGTTGTAGGTATGCTGGTTCTGGTGCTTTCGCATCTGCAGAAAAATGGGCACAGATGTGGACAGTTGGTCACAGAAGCGCAAGTAGGCTTGGATGGAGAAGATCACAGAAGTGGAAATTGGGCCGCATCTGTGACCCCGCAGAAGCGATGATCTTGGTCGCAGAAGAGAGATGAGCGTAGAAGCGTATGTCGCGCCCCCCTTGTCTAACTCCTCCTTTCAGATTGGTCGGGGTTCTTGACATTATTGGAAAAACTCGTTTCCTTTAGGGAAAGGGATAGGCAAGGAATCAAAGAGTCGCCACCTAACGAATTTTAAGGTGCGTTAGTGTGATGACCCAAAAAGGGGTCATCTGATGTGCATTTAATTTGGATTGTGTTCCGAGGCCCGAAAGATCCATTAATCTCACCTCGATGTGTGTGCACGGCCCGGGCGCGTAGCCGGGAAGCCTTTATGTGAAAAACTTGATTAAGAGTTAAATTTGTGATAATTAATTGAATAAAGTTGGCTTTGGCCAATATTTTTGGTAAACGGACCCGGATCCGTGATCCGACAGTTCCGGAAGGTCCGTAGGAAAATATGGGACTTGGGTGTATGTCCGGAATCAAATTCCGAGGACCCAAGTCCGAGAAATGAATTTTTAAAGAAAATTGTTTTATGAAAATATTAAAGGCTTATGAAAATGAACCTTGATGTGAAACCTGTACTGCCGGGCCCGTATTATGACTTCGGAGCTCAGAACAAGTTCAATATGTGTTATATAAGTTATCTGTGAAATTTGGTGTAAAACGGACTTGATTTGATTGGTTTCGGATAAAATGAGGAAAAATTGAAGTTAATGAAGTTTTGAGAAATCTCATAGAATTTGAAATTTGGTTTGGAATGTGATTTTATGTAGGTCCGATTGGAATTCTGAGACCGGGAATAGTTCCGTTGTGTCATTTATAACTTGTCTGCAAATTTTGAAGTCATTCCGAGTAGTTTAGGCCGGTTCGGCGCGTTGAAGTGAATTCTAGAATTTCAAAGTTCTTAAGTTTGATTAATTTGGTTTTGGGGTTTGATTTTCGAGTTCCGTTGTTGTTTTCATGTTCCGAGAGTTCGAGCGTGTCCGTATCACAAATACAGACTTGCCGGTGCTTTTGGACGGGGTCCCGAGGGGCTCGGGTGTGTTTTGGACCCCCGGGAGCTAAGTTAGAAAAACAAGAAAATCTGTTGTCTCGTTTCCTTCTCTGCGATCGCAGAAGGTGGGTTGCGATCGCGGATAAGGATTTTGCTGGGCTGTCGATTGCTATATGCAATCGCAGCTTCCCCTTTGCGATCATAGAGGTCTGGGTTCCACACCTTCCCCATCGTAGCCCGTTTCTTGCGATCGCATTGAGTAGCACCTGGGCCGGGTGAGTTTGTCCTACGCGATCACAGGACCACTGCCGCGATCGCAGAGGTCTTGCCAATTGTTCTTCGCGATCGCAGGACCTCTGGCGCGATCGCAGAGGTCCGGCCAGTTGGCCTTCGCGAACTTGGGCAGTACTTAAATGTCCAATTACGGGATTCTTCTTCATTATTCAATACCCAACCTCCATTAGAGCTCCTCCAAGCTAGGGAAAGGACTGCCCAAGTTCAAACTCACAAGGTAAGTGATTCCTAGTCCGTTTTTCATGACTTTAACATCAAATTCAAATAAAATCCTCTTCCAATTATCTTAAAATTCATAGTAATTGATAGAAAAATGTGGGGTTTTGGGAAAATAGTGAAACTTCATTTGTAGCCAAAAGTTCCTAAATAAATTATGTAATTTTGATCCTTAGGCTTCGGGTAGTTCATTCCTTCGAAAATTTCCGGAATTTGGCCATGAGAGGCGGGGGTTGGAAATTAAGAATTCTTCAAGAATAGCGATTTTATTGAATAACTAAGATGAGTTATCACATTGTACATGCATTGATGTTATTATATATCTTTTGACTAGTTGC